>CALNHX010005585.1:0-103967 GCA_940337035.1 Agriotes lineatus | reverse complement strand
GGGACACCTGGCCAGACTAGAAAACCGATGGAATAAAAGAGTTACCAAATGGTATCCCACGTTGGTAAAGAGATGGAGAGGACGCCCCAAGACAAGATGGATCGAAGAGATAGAAGAGATGGCTGGAAAAAACTGGATGGACAAGGCACAAGACAGGCGCTGGTGGCAGAAAAAGGGGGAGGCCTTTTGCCCGCTTCGGGATGCATAAAAATGGCTATTTGGATTTGGATAACCATTTAAAAATTAACAACTTTCGTCACGTTTTACCCCAACCGAAAACGCCAGTTCCGGGACCAGAATATCCCTTAACGTTAACTTTCATCTCTAGTGACGAAGGTAAGTGGTTGTAATTTCAGATATTAAATGCATTCTTCCATATCCAATTGTAATTTAATTTTACAAAGCACAGTGGAAAAACATGATTTAGCACAAAAACGTGTAAATTTACTTTGTATAACGTAATAAATGCAAAATACAGTTATAATAGTAGATTATATTATAAGTGAGAGAAATGCATCATTATTTGCGAGTGAGAATTTTGAATCGCGAGTGCCCCAGCACGAGCGATACAATTTCTCACGAGCTTATAATGGCATTTCGCTCACGTGTGATATACGACGTTTTATCTTACAGTAGCAATTCTTGTGCCTAAATAGTTTGCGCTGTCAGAATATGTCGCGAAATAAATTTATAATTAGTCGCCTATGATTTGTGATATACGTTTGACAGTACTGAAGTGTATTGGCAGTACTGAAGTGTATTGTCAGTCTATGTCAAATTCGAGGTTCGTAGGTTAGGTTTTGTTTGTTATTTGACACAGAGTGACGCAAAACTTAACCTGAAAATTACGAATTTGACATAGCTTGACAGTGCTACCAACAATGCAGTAGTATAAATAATGAAAACTCACTTGTGAATAAAACTTCATTTTAGTCACTGAAAACAGTTGTATAATGTATGGTAATAGGCGCTACTGTAAGATAAAAATTATCACGAAATTGACAGGACGTCTCATCAAGTAGCCTTGCTCTTGGACGGTAGTGTTTTAGTTGCTATGCGACGCTTTCAAACGGCCATATTAGTCAGAGTTGTCAATTGGGCGATACAAACAATCATAAACGTAAATTCACAAAAGTGTACTGAAGTTTATTATGAGTTTTAGTTCTGAAGATGAGTTTAATTTCGCCAATACTCCTCCAAAAATTACTAGTGTAGCTGAGAACACTCTCGACGGATTATTACCGACGAAATCCAAGGACCGGTATGAACAAATTTATGCAAAATTCATGGATTGGAGAGCTTCAAATTAAGTAAATTCTTACTCAGAAAATGTGTTACTTGCCTATTTTGGAAATTTGGCGAATAGTTTTAAGCCATCCACTTTATGGTCAAACTATTCAATTCTAAGAACTACATTATCAGTTAAAAATGACATAGATATTAGAAAATATCCCAAATTGCGTGCCTTATTAAAGCGATAATCTGACGGATTTAAGTTCAAGAAATCAAAAATTATTTCCGCCACCGACATAAATAATTTCTTGGAAAGCGCACCAGACAACGAATATTTAATGATCAAGGTAAAACATATTTATTATAATTTAAACAGATATCTAGGTATTTATAGTATCCTATTTTTTAGACTGCTTTAATTTTTGGAATTTCTGGTGCTTGCCGTTGTCATGAACTGAAGGATTTGACCACAAATGATATTAGAGACACTGAAAATAGTCTACTGGTTGAAATATGTAATATTAAAACAAAAATTTCACGATCTTTTCATATTTCCGGATTTTTCTATATTTGTAAAAAGTATATCAACCTTCATCCATCAGAAATGAATCAAATTAATTCAAGATTTTTCGTCAATTATCAAAATGGTAAATGTACCGAACAGTTTGTGGGTATTAATAAGTTCAGCAAATTCCCAATGCAAATAGCCCAGTACCTAAATTTGCCTGATTCGCACAAGTACACTGGCCACTGTTTCCGGAGAAGTTTTGCTACCCTACTAGTCGATGCAGGAGGTGACTTAGTTCAGTTAAAGAAGCACGGTGGCTGGAAATCTAGCAGCGTAGCTGAAGGATATGTTCTGTATCTTTTCTCGGAAAATCAAAAGTACCTACTGTCTAAAATCTTACAATCTCTGCAAAATTCGAGTTCTGCCAAATCATTCCCTAACCCATCTACATCTAACAATTCGTTAATAAATACCAGAACAAATATATCGTCATCTACTGAAGTAAAAGAAAAACTTATTTCTGATAGCCCGATCATTTTAAATAATTGTTCTAATATAACTATCAATCAATATGTGAATCAAAAATTAATTTTAAAATACATTTTTTTAGTACTGAGTTGTTAAAAGTTTGTAAATTAATAATAAAATAAAATTATTGTTGCAGTCTTAGATTCCATTTTTAGTATTTTATAGAGTATATCCCAACAGTTTAGAAAAGTTCAATTATAACATACAGATACAAACCAAAACAAGCATGGTATGACAATTAGCTTTTCTCACTGGTTACTTTATCTGCATTAAAAAGGGGGTATATCCCTAAATCCCCAATTTCGTCAAGATCACTTTAAAGATAATTGAACTTTCTCAAACATTTTATACACCTATATAGTGAACCATGGTTATAGAAAAAGTATAGTGTTTTACTCGTCGAAAAGCATTTTCTGCAACTTGAGAACATTATCAAACTCGGCTACGCCTCGTTTGATAAACCGTTCTCTCGTTTGCAGAAAATGCTACTTCCGTCACTTGTTAAACAATATACCATTAATGCAACTGCGACTTAATTGTATACTTCATTTACTTGACATCTGCACTGTCAGTGTCAAATTTAAAAAAAATGTCTTGACTATACCTCAAAAATAATGTGTTTTTTATTAGACTATACAGTAATTTAATTGTTAAAATGTGAAAAATAGCAGTGCTGCCAACATACTGTCAGTTTGACAGTGCAGATGTCAAGTAAATGGAGTATAGATGTAAACGATGGGTTATTTTATGCATAAGGCAAGATCTAATGGACCAAAATGCAACATATCTGTATAAAAATTGCCGCATGTGTTCCGAACATTTTGAGGATGGCTTGTTTTCGAGTCCTTTAAGAAATCGACTTCTGCCTAACCCTTTCAGTCATAGTGTGTAAAATATTAGACACCCATTAATGATTTTGGGTGAAATTCGGGACACGGTCCGGTCTATTGCGCATGCGCTGCGAGCGAAGTAAGGTTTACAGTTCGATCAGCGTGTATGTCAAAATGTTGTGGGTGCCGCTATTGTCTCGTAATGTTTAAAGCAATGTTGTTGCACTCTCGGCGGTGGTTCAGGTTAATGGTTTATGTTAGTTGTTAGGTCTTGATGATTTTTTTAGAGAAAAAATACGAGAGAGAGTCTCTTCAACGTTACATTTGTATGTTCACTGTTACATTTTTGCGCATGCGCAGTACACCGGACCGTCCACCAAATTTTTACCAATGATTTTATTTAAATTATTAAACGGGTTCGAAGTTCGGGTAAATCTGCATTGACAGTATTCTGTGCATATTCTTAGAGTAACTGTATACTAGGAGAGTAGTCGAATCGATTTAGTGTTGTGGATTCGTGTTTGAGCGTAAGTGTTGATTTGATTATAGTGCTATTTAGATGAAATAATCGACATTTTGAATAGTTAAAATAATAATGTAGGTACAGATTTAGTACTTTAAATGCTTGTTTTGTTGGTAGCTGTTAAGTATTATATCTTAATTCCCGCCAACCAACATGTGCATTTTGACACTGGGATTGTACACGGAACTGAAATATATAATAAAAGAATGAACGGACTTCCAATGCAGCAAGTTCAGTGCCCGACAGATTAATAAAGTTCATATTTGCAAAAAGTTTGAAATAGTTTATTGCTAAATATAAATACCCTATACACATTTACATGCCTACATACATTAGGTTTAATATTATTAGTTATTTAGTTTTGAGGGCTGGAGACTTATTATAACGACGCTCATGGTCCGTGACATAACAGTAGTGTCCATCCCACTAAACTAAGTAATTAAATTACACCAGAAAATAAAATACATAGTCGATAATATTGGTATTAATAAATACATTGAAAATTAAGCTTACTCTAGTTTTTCCATCTAACATGAATATTAAAGCCTTGGAAGCTAAACTATTTTCATGATTTAGTAGTGTTATACTTCCTATAAAAGTATTTATAGTTACACAAAAATCCATACTTTTTTTAATTCCATCTCATCTAAAGTCAGCATACATTTTTTTTCAATTTTGGTGTTGCAATTAGAAGGTTTAATCTTCAATAATGTAAAAACATCTATAAAAATATCGGACTAAAAATTTAAATGACGGGGATGAAAATTTAGCGTGCGAATAGATGGGTTGGCAGGCCTATCTTCCTTAGATCACATTATATACAGTTGTGCAACAGAAAAATCGCATTCTTCTTTTCCAAAGTTTCATTGGAACATTTGTTGAATTTGTTAGTTTTGAATGTTAAAGATTGAATCTGACCATTGGTTAGCATTTTTTGTAAATGTGTTTTCAATAAATGTTTCTTGGTGTCTTATTTCAAATTTCGGTTAATTTCTTTTTTTTCGTAATTTAGAATGCTGAACTAGCAGAGACTCGTATTTCTTTTTGTAACTAGGTTCAAATTCAGATGGTGAAATGTCTACACCATTTTCAGTATTTGGAATTTTACTTAACAGTCGATGGGATAGCAGTTTTTCCAAGTTCCCATTGATTTTCATGAACACGTTGTTTACATATTTTTGGTCTTTTAGAGCCGTAATCTTCTCGTTCAATATTTCTTAACCAAATTTTGTTCCCCTCTGGATTTTTTAGGGTAGGTACTAACTACATAAAATCCATTTTCTGAACGATTTTTACACCCACACACAGAACAACCCGCCATAACAAAATGAAATATATTTTTTATCTTTCACTTTCGAAAATTGAGTTTTAAATAATTTTGCAAATTTAATGTCACTCAAAAATCCAAAGCCCGCCGTGTACTTATGAACTCCAATGGGACCTTACATTTTTTTTAAATTAAACAATGCGGATGAAAGCCTCTACAGAATGTCATCATTCGAAAGTGATGTAAAGCCGTGGGTCCCATGTTACTACGATGTGTAGCATGTGAAAGACCCCTTGCTAAAGTTGAAACTCCTTAGTCTCGGCAAAATTCTAAGTAGGACTAAGGTACCTAGTGCTCTGCATGCCTAGACCTTGTCCATGGGGTTGGCAAAAAGGGCCTATGAAAGCCTACTTGCTAGATATGTCTCCCCGAAAATACTACTACTACTACTACTACTACGTTCCAGAATGGTATACAACCAATCAAATGCTCTTACTGCGTTTGCTTTACTCTCCTAGTATACAGTTACTCTACATATTCTGTACATTTGGTGACATCTACACTCGGGTAGAAAAATGTGGCAAATTGTTCAATTTATGTGTGGAAAAATTGGCGAATGACTGCAGGGACCTGCAGAAATGGCAGTGGAACTTTTTTGAGACAGTAGAAATAGTTGTGAATTTATTTGTGTGTCTAGAAAGGTTAAGTGTGGAGCCTAACGTGTAGACTTTGTGTAATTGTTGGACTATTTTCAATATTTCTGAACAAAAAGTGGCGTGTGAAATTTTGCACACGGTGGCTGCAGTTCACGTGTTTGCAAGGTAAACATAACCAAACTTTTTTTTCACAAATAACATTATTTTTCAGTCGAAACGCCTGAAATGAAGAAAGAATATGACATGAAGAGACCTCTGACTGAGGCAGAGTTGTATGCTTGCCTGGAGGAGGGACTATCTGACATCGAATATTTGAGTGACGAACCTAAGGATGAAATCAGTAACTTTCCTGACCCCTCTGATAGTATAAACTTAAAGTAATTGATGTTTATGATGCAATACATAATAGCCTTTCACTTTAGACCAAGAGGAAGACTACAGGGCGGCTGAACAAATGGCAGATTTCGATGAAAGTTTGCAGCCGGAGGCAGAAATAGTTGTGCCTGTGACTGAACTTCAATCTGCACCAGAGGTGGCTACTTAGTCACAATTAATTTTCAAAAGGGTCCCAAAACTAGTACGACAGAAAAAAAACAACATTGAACAGGTTTCAGAGCCACAACCTGGACCCAGTTCTCTTCCGACTGTAGCAGAACAAAAACTACAAAGGAATAACAAGAAGAACAAAATTGCAGCATATTATGAAGAACATAATTTGACACAAAAAAAGCGTTGCCTGGAGAAAAGGGACTTACATACCTCACAATATAAAATGGCATGAACCTGAGGTGCAACCGTCTGAAGAATTAGAAAGTCCAGTGGAATATTTCCGTCAATATTTCACTAATGAACTTTTTGACATAATGGTATAAAACACCAATTTATATGCCACTCAGCAGATGACTAAATTTGTACCAACAAATTTGGAAAAAATGAAGACCTTTGTTGGTATTCATATCATAATGAGTAATCTGCATTATCCCAGGGTACGCTGCTATTGGAAACAAAAATTGAAGATACCTATGGTAGCAAATTGTATGCCAGTAAATAGATTTTTTAAATTGCGAGTACACCTTCATTTTGTTAACAATACTGAAATCCGCTTTGATAAAGACCGATTTTGGAGGGTGCGCCCTCTATATAATATTATAAGATCAAGAATGTTGCAACTAAAACTTGAAACAAAACTTTCGATCGACGAACAAATGGTGCCATTCAAAGGCCAGTTAAATGTAAAGCAAAGCGGAACAATGTTTGATTTTGTATTATACCAAGACTCGACAACAGAACTTGATCAAGACTAGCTAGACGTTTATGGCTTAGGAGGCACCGTAGTTTTGAAGCTTGCTGAGAGAATTGAAGGGTCAAATTTTCAACTGTTTATAGACAATTACTTTTCAAACTATAATATTCTACAAATTCTCGCCAAAAAACAAATTTACTGTTCTGGAACGGCGCACGTAGATAGGTTTTGTAATCCACCATTTACAAGCGACAAAGAAATGAAAAAGAAGGGACGTGGTTATATGGATGAAGTTTGTAGTTCCCTAGTAGCACAGATTGTTGGGCCAACATCGGAATATAGTTGGCATGGTTGATAAATGGTTGGTAGATTTGCCAACTAATATCCTACGTTGGGCCAACGTTGGTATAAAATGAAATATTTGTTGAATTTGTCAACAATAATCATATGTTGGCCCAACGTTGGTATTTCATCAGCGTGCTAGGAAGATAGTTCTTGCATTTATTGACAATAACTGTGCGTTGGCCCAACTGTAATATTTTGTTGGGAATTTTAGTTATTTATAACAAGGAAGTTGGCAATTTATTAATGCCATCTGTAATTATGGCAATTTTTGGTATGCTTATTAATAAATTTGTCTATTACGTTTATGAACCAGTTTTTGTACAACAGCTGACGCATGCCCCGTGATGTTATTTATGACGTGTTGCGCATTGCGTCATTGCGTGGGCCAAGCAACCGTGATCCCGCTCTTTTTGGGTTTCTGCTTTCTGGTTCCTGCGCGCTGCAATACGCCATTCAAGTAGAATTAACAATAATATGATCTCCATGTACTGTAACTTATGTATAAGTTTGGAAATAACCCACATGAATAAATAGAAAAAGATGTGCAACCTAACCTAACAATTAGCTATAAACAATTTTGGCGATATGAGTATTTCTGTAAATCTTGTACTTTGTAATCACCCTTGTTTCTTACATGTTCAATATTATAACTGTTTATTCCCTAATTTTTAGAAAAATACACAAACATGTTTCACGTTGTGGTGTTCGGAAACAACTCTGGAGGAGGGCTTGGACTTGTCCGAGATGAGTGGTTGATGTAATATATGCTTTAGCTCGCCCACGTAAAACAGGCTTTAGCTGACTGGCGCATGCCTGCGGCAGTTCACGTTGGAGCACCGCACCGGTTTGACATATGTAATGTTTGTTGTCAATAAAGACTAATTATTGCACCACTTCATTCATTACAAACATATAACATGGCGCAGTCGATTTAAATAAACAAATAAAACTGGTGAAAGAAATAAAATTACGTGAACTCGGGAAGTAAATACTAAAACAAAAACAATTCGCGGAAATTCAAGATGGAGTTCCTAAAACAGCCGAAGCCAATGAATATGGAAGGTGATTTAGGAGTGAATTGGAAAGTATTTCCAGATGATTATAATATCTACATGATGGCTACAGGTGGTAGTGAAAAACGAAAACCAGTGCAAGCAGCAGTACTTCTTCACTGTATGGGACGGGAGGCAAAGGCAATCCTGGAAACCTTAGAAATTACTGCAGAAGAGAAAAAGGACCCTGAAGAAATTCTAAAATATTTGCATGGGTATTTTATACCAAAAACAAATACGAGTATCGAACGCCATAAATTTAACACCAGAGTTCAACTGCCAGGTGAAACATTCGATGCATTTTTGGGTGATCTGAGAAAAATTGCGGCAAATTGTGACTACGCAACCCTCAAAGATGGATTAATAAAGGACAGAATAGTGTGCGGCATAAGAGAAAAAAGAATAAAGGACCGTCTGCTACGGGAATCTGACCTCGATTTAAACAAAGCAATTGGCATATGCAAAGCGGCTGAACAAACAGAGGCCCACATCAAACAATTAGTGGAGAAGACAGAAGAATTGGAAGTTGGTGAAATAAGAAAAAGATGGAACCAGAAACAACGCCCACGTACCGGAAACCATGAAAGCAGGCCTACAGCAAGCAGCAGCAACGTGAGTAGCGCGAACAAGCAAAATCCAGGAAACGACCATCAAGGCAGGCAATCGAATTCAAATGGCAGCCAAGGACGCAACGATTCTTGCGGACGCTGTGGATTCAAGCATGGAAGCAAGTGCCCAGCTTATGGTAAAACGTGCAGTAAATGTAAGAGACCTAATCATTTTGCTAGGCAATGTAAATCACAAATTTCTAGAAATGTGCACGCTGTAGAAAGTAGTAATAATGAAACGACAGGTACTGAAGAGGTAGAGACTTATATTTTAGGTTCGCTCGAAGTAAATGTAATAAATAAAGAAAACGATTGGTATCAAAAAGTAGAAATTTTTGAATGTAACAAAAACATTCAGTGTAAATTAGACACGGGAGCTCATATAAATGTAATTCCGAAACATATTTTTCTGGCATTGGGACTAGATAAAAAAATAGAAAGATGTAATATCGTAGTAAAGAATTATGGGGGCGATAAATTAAAAGTTATTGGTTCATGCAAATTACTTGTAAAGGTAAATAAGCTAATTGAAACTTTGAATTTTGTAATAATTGATACAGATGTAAAATCAGTTCCCATTTTAGGTATACACAGTATACAGTTATTAAAATTAGTAAAGCTAAATGTTGATGAAATTGAATGTATTAATAATGAAAAGCCTTGTGATATTCAGGAGCTAATTAACGAACATGCTGACCTATTTAAAGGTGTGGGAAAAATAAAAATGGAACCATGTGAATTTAAACTAAAAGAAAATTATCAATCGGTAACTGTACCTTGCAGGAAAGTTCCATACCAACAATTAAAATTGTTGGAAAATGAATTACAACGAATGGTTAATAATGAAATCATATGCGCAATAACTGAACCAACGGAGTTTGTAAATCCAATAGTGTTAGTAAATAAACCTAATGGTAAAATTAGAATATGTCTGGATCCACAAAATTTGAATGAGTCAATCTTACGGGAGCATTATCAATTACCAACTTTTGAAGAACTCACTCATGATTTAAAAGGCATGAAATATTTTTCAGTTCTTGACACAAACAAGGGTTTTTGGCAGATCGAATTAAGTGAATTTTCCTCAAAATTAACTACGTTTGCCACTCCTTTCGGGAGGTTTCGTTTTCTAAGATTACCTTTTGGCTTGTCCTGTGCACCTGAAATTTTTCATAGAGTGTTTACAGAAATATTTAAAGATATAAAAGGAGTCAAAATATATATCGACGATTTAATTATTTTTGGCAGCACAATATCAGAGCATGACAAAATTCTGAAACAAGTTTTAGTAAGGGCTAATGAAAAAGGGGTAAAATTAAACAAAGACAAGTGTAAGTTCAGGCTAATTGAAATAAAATATGTAGGTCATATTTTGACAAGCATGGGTATCAAAGCCGACACCGATAAAATTGAAGCTATAAAACAAATTCCCAAACCACAAAATTCTAAAGAATTGTCTCGCTTTTTAGGCATGGTTACTTATGTATCAAAATTTATTCCTAATTTAAGCAACTTAACGTATAATCTCAGACAGTTAACTAAGAAAAATGTAGAATGGTTATGGTGTCATAATCACGAAAGTGAATTTAATAATTTAAAAGAAAAACTTTCAAATAGTCCAGTATTACAGTATTATAATCCAGAAGAAACCGTAACTCTTTCGGTAGATAGCTCAAAGAATGGGTTAGGAGCCGTAATCTTACAAAAAGATGGCCCAGTAGCATACGCTTCCAAATCACTAACAGAAGCTCAAATTAAATATGCTCAAATTGAAAAGGAGCTACTGGCAATAGCGTTTGGTTGTCAACGTTTCCATCAGTACTTATATGGTAAACAATTTTTAGTTGAGACAGACCACAAACCACTGGAGGCAATTTTTATCAAACCTCTGAATAAGTGTCCACTCAGATTACAAAGACTTTTACTAAATTTGCAAATGTATAACTTTAAAGTCAGATATAAACCAGGTTCACAACTTTTTTTAGCTGATGCTCTTTCGAGATCAAGTTATGATGACAAAAATTTTATAATTAGCGAATCCGAACTTGAAGCGCAAGTTAATTTAATAGATTACATAAGCATAAGTAAAAAACAATTTGATAATGTGGCTAAAGAAACAAAAAAGGATGACGAATTAGTAGAATTATTACGAGTTATTAAAGAGGGCTGGCCGGAAAACAAACAACAACTGGCAAACATTATAAAGCCTTATTGGAAATATCGTCACGAATTAGTTGAAGCAAAAAATCTTATTTTTAGAAACAATCAAATTGTAATTCCAAAATCGTTAAGATCAGAAATGATAAATCGTTTACATTACAATCATATGGGAATCAATAAAACTCTTTTAAGAGCAAGTGAATTAATTTTTTGGCCTTTCATGAATAAAGAAATAACAGATGTAATTAAAAATTGTCCAACTTGTCTGACACATCATAACAGTCAGCAGAAAGAATCTATAATTTGTAAGGAAATTCCTAACAGACCATGGAAATTCGTAGCAACTGATCTTTTTCAGTTTAAAGGTAAAGAATACCTACTAGTGGTCGACGTTTATTCAAAATTTCCAGAATTATGTTGTCTTAATAATAATTCGACAAGTGAAATCATAGTTCATCACATGAAATCCATATTTGCACGACATGGAAAACCAGATTTATTATATTCGGATAATGGTCCACAATTTGTTAATCAAAACTTTCAAATTTTTTTGAAAAATTGGGAAATAACGCATCAAACAAGTACTCCCAGGTATCCTCAATCTAACGGTTTTATTGAACGACATGTTCAAACACTAAAAAACCTAATGAAAAAAGCGTTACATGATAATAAAGATGTTTATTTAACATTATTGGAATATCGAAACACACCGATTGGTCATAATTTACCTTCTCCAGCACAATTACTTTTTGGTAGGCGTCTAAAAGGTCACTTACCGATACAAGAAAATCTTTTAAAACCTAATTTCAATACAAGTAAATATGATGAGCACTTGAAAATAAGTCAGCACATTCAAAAACTTTATTATAACAGAAATGCTAAGGACATCTCAAATCTCAATCCAATGGATCTAGTAATGATACAATTAGAAAATAAAAAATGGGCATGTGGTAAAATACTTGATATTGATAAAGATAGACCTAGATCATACTTAGTACAGTTAGATAATAGCGATAAAAAAATTCATAAGGAATAGGAAATTTTTACGCAAATTTACCACTAACAATTTTGTAACAGACAATAATTATGATGAATTATTAAATAGTTTTATACCGAATAATAATGAAACTCGATCAGAAGACAATAACAGTAATAATACTTCGATAAAGGAAAAAGAGGATGTAAGTAGTAATAGTGAAAATGTAAGTAATACTGAAATTATAAATAATAGTGGAAAAATAAAACCTATTGTGACACGATCCCGATATGGTAGGATCATACACAAACCTAACCATTTAAGAGATTTTGTATAAGGTATTCTATTTTCATTATTTTAAGTAAAACTGTAAACTTGTTAAGTTAGAACTTTTTATAATAATTAGTTTGTAAACCATAGTTTTGATATTTTGAATTATTCTGTATTTATGTTGTATTACTATATCTTAAGGTTAAACAATAAGAATAGTTTATATAAAAGAAGGGAGATGTAATATATGCTTTAGCTCGCCCACGTAAAACAGGCTTTAGCTGACTGGCGCATGCCTGCGGCAGTTCACGTTGGAGCACCGCACCGGTTTGACATATGTAATGTTTGTTGTCAATAAAGACTAATTATTGCACCACTTCATTCATTACAAACATATAACAGTTGACACCGAGGAAGCAAGAAAGTTTTTGGCCTCCGTTTAAATTAGCTTCACAATATAATAAATGTTTGGTTAATGGAGAGCCTGCATGTGAAACGTGGCCGGTGTATGCTGTATAGCGAATATTTTATAGTACTGGTCAGTACACGAACGTTACGTAGTAATCTTGCAGTTTCGGAACCTATATTAACACACATGTCCCAAAGTAGCACAAGTTGAAGAATACACAGTTGTAATATTTCTTTCATACAGGATTGTTTCCTGTGCTTTTTATTTTCAGTATCGTTAATGAAACCTTTAAAAAGCTTATTTTGTGTCTGCAAATAGTAAAGAAAATTTACAAAAATTTTTGTTGAAATTGGTTAAAATACTAGTAGTTTTCAAGAAAAATTGGGAATAGAAATTTGTTTCTACAGACAAACAAATCTTTATTTCATATGTAATTCATAATGTTTACCTATCATACTAGTATATTAATTGATAATAATTACTCTATTTTAAGGTATGTTATTACAAAATAACGCCCAAGGGAAATTATTTTTTTATGTCTAGGGACATTATGAAAGAATAAACACTATTTGTTTCCATGGATACAACTTTTATTTCGAAAATTACAAGTGCTAACCAGAAAAATTATTTAAAAATCACTTTGATTTGAATTAGATAAGAAAACTGGTATGACATACAACGTTGAGGGCATTATGAGCTAAGCGCCCGCGATTGTTGTACACCTCAGGTCAAAGGCCCTTGGTTTGTATACTAACGATTTTGAGAGCTTATTTTGCTCATAATGCCCTTGACACTTTAATAACTATTGGCACCCCACTCTACAACCTTAATTCTACTTTAAACTAGATAATGCAATAGCAATATAAAGTTTTCAAATCTATAAACCGTGCCTAAACTATAATAACTATATTTGTATTTTGAAATGCGATTTATATTTGTAGCATTTCAAATTCAAACGACGTGAATTTACCATTAATTTTGTCTTTGCATTTTCAGAAAATATTTTAAAAGCAAGAGGAAAGCTAAATAAGGCTGAAAGTGAATCAGAACTAGTTTCTGCATCGGAAGAAACAAAGCTGATCTAGAGTAAGGATAGTTATGCATTTGCATGTTGCATGCATAAATGCATATTTTTGACATGTTTTAAGTAAAGTGCATATTTAGCAAAAATAAGCATAATATGGCATATTACATGGAATTTTTGTTTATGTAATTTTGTGGATTGTTAAGGGTCAAGTATCGAACTTGCATAAGTTCTTCTCATTAACGAACAGTTCGTTAGCGTTGTTTTTAAATTATGATTCACAAAATATTTCTTATTTTTACCTAGGACAAGTTGCTTAAAAGGAAGGTTATAAGAGGATTTGAATTTCTAGAAATATTTGCTTGCAAACAGGTAAGAGGATTAGGCTTAGTAAAATCTTTGAAAATATGTTCCAGGAATCCACTAGCATTTCAAAATATTGAAGTGCATTACCCTTTAGAAAGTGGATGGCTTGCTTGAAATCTTAGTTTAGTACCAGTTGCGTTAGTGAAAGGTGACCGACAAGTTAAAACTCTGCACGATGGGCAAATAAAAGCGACCCTTAGGAGTAGCTCTACGTTCATACGCGGAGGGATACAATGGCGACTTTACCACCGATGGAAATGTTCTATTTTGCAAAGTGTGTGATGTTCCTGTTGCCGCAACAAAAAAGTTTCAAGTTGACCAACATGTTAAAACGGCTAAACACACAAAACTGAAAAGTGTTAAAAACATTGAGCCCCAGCAAACTTTATTAAGTGCAGCTTCATTTAAATCAGGACCTAGACTTTCTGAATTTAATAAAAATTTGTGCAGTGCATTTGTGTCTGCTGGTATTCCACTGTACAAGTTAAAAAATGAGAAGCTAAAGGAGTTTTTGGAGCATTATACTAAGCAGATCGTTCCAGATGAATCAACATTAAGGAAAAATTATGTACCAGTAATGTATCAACAATCTCTTGAAGAAATAAGAGCGAATATAGGAGAAAACTACATTTGGGTAGCCCTGGACGAAACAACAGACGTGTGTGGAAGATATGTGGCAAATTTTGTAGTTGGCGTGTTAGCAGCAGAAGAAGACCAGTGTCATTCATATTTGCTTACTTTAGACGTGTTAGCTAAAGTAAATCATTCAACTATAGCATTTTTTTTTAATGATGCGCTTATCTTGCTATGGCCTTCCGGTATAAAGTACAATAAAGTTTTGCTAGTTTGCACAGATGCTGCTCCATACATGGTCAAAGCTATGGAAGGATTAAAAACTTTATATTCAAAAATGGTTCATGTAACTTGCTTAGCTCACGGTCTACATCGAGGTGCAGAAACTATTCGTTCTGAAAATCCAGATGTAAATCAATTAATATCCGTAGTCAAGAAAATTTTCGTAGAGGCTCCAAGGAGAATTGCAACTTTTCAAGAAAAGGCTCCTAATATACCGTTGCCACCTGAACCAGTTGTAACTCGTTGGGGAACTTGGTTGTCAGCAGCGGAATACTATGCAGATCATTTTGAAATTGTGAAAACCGTTATTGACAGTTTAGATCCTTCCGACGCAAAAGCTGTGGAAATTGCCCAAGAAATGTTGAAGAAGTGAATTCAAGAAAAATTGGCATTTATAAAAACTCATTTTATGTGTATTCCAACAGCAATTGAAAAATTAGAAAAACGTGGAGTTTCATTAAGTGAAAATTTGAAAGTCGTGCCAAGTGTAGTAGACAAAATTAAAACAGTTCCCAAGGCAGCAGCTACGGTTAAAGAAAAACTTAATTCCGTTTTACAAAAGAACAGTGGGTTTAAGGAACTTCAAGATATATGTTGTGTTTTAAATGGTGACAATAGAAAATCTAATAATTCTGTAATAGAAAACTACGATGTTGCAGAAATTGTAAAATTTAAATTTGCTCAAATAGCATCCTATGATGTTGAACGTATTTTCTCAGAATACAAATATGTTTTAAACGAGAGAAGGCATGGCTTTTTATTTGAAAATTTAAAGCAAATTTTAATTATTCATTCATTCATTCATGATCTATAGCCTCTTTTACCTTTCGGTGTCGAGGACCATTCATACCTCGCGGGAAGTGCAACGGAGGTAATGCGCCGCACGCAACTTACACTACGCTCCCCCGCATGCAAACATACCACACACACAACAACTTACATCTAACTTAACTAATGAGTTTAAATCCACTGCCGCTCCGAGAAAATTCTCGGCTACGGCCAGATTTGAACCCATGTCCACCTGGTTGCTAAGCAGACAACAAGTCCACTCAACCAGAGGTGGCCTTGCAAATTTTAATTATAAAATGTTTAAATTAAATTATGTATATTGTTCAGTTTTAGTTATATTTTTATATTTAAATATGTGTTTAGCTTAAGTTTGGTTGTTTTTTCTTGTATATTATATAACCGCAAATAAAAAATTAATATTTACCACAAATTCTAATTATAAAATGTTTAAAGTAAATTATGTACATATATTGTTTAGTTTTAGTTAGATTTTTATATTCAAATATGTGTTTAGCTTAAGTTTGGTTGTTTTTTCCTGTAGGTATATTATGTAACCACAAATAAAAAAATTAATATTTACCGCAAATTTTAATTTTTAAAGTGCATATCAAAGTGCATATTTTATATATGTTTCGTGCATAAATGCATGCATATTTTTGCATTTTAAAGTGCATAACTATCCTTGCTCTAGTGATGACCCTAATGCCAGAAATGAAGTGGTAGAAGAAAGTCCAAAATCATCTGCTTCTGGTATGTGTATTTAATCAACTAATAAGTTGTATATTAATAGAATATCGCTACTGTAATCTGACATGACCGAGCATACACTAGATTAATGTAGTATTTTTAATGTACAATTATTGAATATTCCTATCTTCATTATTTTGTGCACATATGGGTGTAGTATTATGTATGTTTTTGGTTTCAGGAAAATCTGTATTACATGGGGGACCTCTCCTCTCATTACAATCAAATAATTCTGATACCTCTTCCGTCTCTTCACAGTCAAATGACAATGGTAAGTGATGTTGCCAGTAATTTAATATCTACAAGAGCAGTTAGTCCATAGCTTGTATGTTGTTTGTGATACTGAATATTAGAAAAATTGAAAGTTCATAAATATTGACCAATCGTAAAAACAGTCGCAGTTGCTGAAAAAATGAAGTCCTGTTTCTGCTATTTGTTAAACATTAACCTTATGTCCATTGTCTATGATCAATTGAATATTTAATAGTATTTAAGGTTCAGATTTAAAGTCGAATTTAATTAGTTGAAGTTTCTGAAACATGTATTTCAAGTGTAGTGGGGGGTGCTTTCAGGTTTGGCAGTGATAGCACGTCATCTTGCCAAAATTGAAAGGAGAATTGATGAGATTAGTGCGACTCAGAAAATCCTTATAGAGAATTTGACACCAAACTTGACGTCCATTATCCAGCCTTTGCCAGCAGAAATTATACTGCCCTGTGATACTGAGGAACATATTATGCGAATAGAGCAGTGGCTACTTCTGTCTCCAGAGAATGAAATCCAAATGGTTAGTTAACTCGTTCACTTAATTTTAATAAAAAAATTCACGATATTTAATCACAAATACCAAGACATGTTATTAGTGTATATTTTGTTTATTGTTAATAGTTATTGGTTGGTTATTAAATTAATGTATCAGAATTATGACATTATGATGTGCATTTTAATATTTTAACGACATGTAAAAAGGCCTAACTTACTGTATGAACTTATTTTCACAAAATTATGAAAAATGCAGGTCCGTATCTAAAAAAATTTCTGATAATGATCAGAAAAAAGGTCGAAACGTAATTAAACCATAATATGTGGCACATTGTTGAATTCAGAGTAACAAGGGCTTTGCAAATTTTGGCATCAAAAAACCAGGACAGTATTTAAAAAAATTGAAGTTGATGATGGTTTCTCGAAGACGAAACGTCGGATAAAAAAATTGATAACGTAATCATTAAGTCCACTAAAAGTTGCTATAAAGAAGTTTAATCAGTTTCGTTCTAACTTTAATATTAACGCCAGAAATAAATATAAAATAAAATCCAAAAATTCGGTGTTTTTGAGATAATTCAAAAACGAAAAATCATATCAAGAATTTCTAAACGTTATTTTTTTAGTCCTTTAATTGCGCAACTTTCTTTCCATTTAACCAAATTTGTATCTCTTGCCATTACTGAGATCCCCATACTGGCCCTCCTTATCTTGGACACACTGTATATTAGTCCAATGATTAACAATTCAAATGTCTATTTGTCTCTGGGTACATGAAATTATCTTTTCAAGATCTATTTGTGAAAACAATCTTACATTATTTGTATCTAAAATGCCAACAGGAAAATAATTATTAAATTTTATATTGCATATGTTATAAACGGTTTTGACAAAGATTGTTTATAATTATGTGAAAACAATACTATAGAGTACTGTTATATAAAATATGTTTTTTTAAGGTAAAACTGCTAAGCGTCATTGGAGGGAAGAAAGTACAGCAAGTTGTCAGGCGAATTTTGGAAAAGATTTTTACAAACAATTTGGCAAAAGAATACAACTGGACAGGAAAACACAATAAGAAAGCTCTGAAATATCTCAAACTTATGAACATTCTACAAAGTAAGTTACTGGAATGCTTAGGAAGTGTGTAATTTTTTTATGGACCTTTGAAATTTATCTGGGGTCAAGCGTTTGGATACAAAAAAAAAAATTAGTCGCGTAGGTACTGTAGAGAAAAGCATAAAAATGTAGATATAAAAATATCAAAAATTGTGTGAAATATTGTGCATTTAAAAATTTAATTGCGTTGCTAGGTAGAAATGACATTTTTGTATTTAGGAATACAGTACATTTCCTTACAGTGCATGAAAAAATATTTTCAAAGGTGTGAAATTATAAAAAAATATGTGTGTCAATGTTTTGTGTTGTTAAAAATTCGTTACCGTTAAATTAAGATTTCTCCATGACGAAATTACATTTGCCCCATTTTAAGGGAGTAGTCTCTGTCTTGTGGTTAATTTTCAATTCCTAATACATGGCTATTTAAAAAAACAGTATTGCATTTTGTAAATTCCATAAAGATACACAGGCAGGTCTTTTAGTGTCCAAATTAATTCTATATTTTTACTTCCTTTTACTATAAAGGAAGTATTGGATTCACCCCAAAAATTCGAAATTGAGTTTTCAACGGTTCTTCACGTTTTAGAGTCCCTTGATCCCAAAAAACATATTTTTTTTCATTGGTCTGTCTGTCTGTCTGTCTGTCTGTCTGTGTGTCTGTCTGTGAACAGAATATCTCAAAAACGAAAAGAGGTATGGCGTTGAAACTTCATATATAAGTTTTGTGTACTATGTAGATGAGACAGCAAGCTTTTGAAGAAAATCGCATAACCGGAAGTAGGTGTTTACTCTTGTGATTTTTCAGTTTTTTTCGATTTTTTCAAAAACGGCTCCAACGATTTTTTTTAAACTTTACATTTTTCTTACATTTTTAATGTGTATTGATGTGAGATAGGTGATTTTCCAGTTGAATACTTCTAAAGTGGGTTTCTTTTGTTTTTTTTTTCTATTTTTTTTATTAACTCCTATTTTAAATAAAACACCCTGTATATTATTACATTTTTGAATTCACCTTAAAATTCTAGAGAAAATTTGTCTCTTCAACTAACACTCGATTTTGTACCGTTTTTGTAGAATTTGTAATTTTTGAAAATTTTTAACAAATGGTTAAAAATTAAAAATGAAATTTTTGACTAATTATAAGATCACTGTAAAAGGAAGTTGTGTGAGTGTATCACACCAGATTTTTTTAATTTCTTCATATTTTTTGGATTAACTTCAATTACTGTTTCTCTGGCCATACTTATTCGCACTTTGCATTATTTAAGTACAAAAAACGGTTAGACTCACTTTTTATTGTTTATATTCTAGGCGCTGTTCGAAAAAACACAACTACAGCAAACGCATCTGATTGTGAAATTCACACAGTTGTTCAGAACTGGTTTCGTTTTGTAAAAGATAGAGATGGCGGACGAGAGCATCGCAGAAGAAGTGCAGCTGGTGCAGGGCCACAACAATGAATATAAAGGCAAGAAAAAAAGATCAAATAATAGCAGTACAGTTAGACATGAGAGACGAGTTATTGCTAAAGCAGTGTAAAAAGTATATTCAATGAATTTAATGTGGTTTCTGAACAAATTTCAGATGTAAACAAACTTAATGATAATTGTTTAGTATTAAGTTCTAATTTTGTTGAGGATAATGTAATTTGTTCCAACATTTCAGATGACGATTGTAATTCAAATGTTGATCAAGAAGTAACTGTAAGTAGTAGTTTAAGTGATTTAACAGATGCAGAAGATACTACCTCATATCCAATTGCAGATAAGTTAATTTTGTGGGCCAAAAAGTATAATATCCCGAACAATGCTACAACAAATCTCCTCCATATTTTACAACCTCATATCTCAAACCTCCCTCGCGATGCACGAAGTCTTCTCTTAACACCACGTTCAGTAGAAATTAGAGCATGTTCTGGAGGTTCATTTGTCTACTTTGGTCTAGAGGTAAACGTACTTAAGAAAGCATCATTAGGTTTAACACAGGGAAACTATCCTATTATCGAAAAGTTGAAATTCAGTAGCAATATTTCTGAAATATTGACTATAACAGTTAATGTAGATGGGCTCCCATTACATAATTCTTCTACAAAATCATTTTGGCCTTTATTGGGAATTTTAGATTAGGCTTTAGACAAATCTCCATTTATTATAGCAATGTATTAGGGTGAATCAAAACCAAATAATGCATATTATTTTTTTATTCCGTTTATGTCTGAATGTGTTGAATTGGAAAAAAAGGAATAACGTTAGCAGGTAAACTATACGGATTTCGCATAAGTTGTTTTGTGGCTGATGCTCCAGCAAGGGCCTTTTTGAAGTGCATTGTTTCTCACAACTCATTGTATGGTTGTGAAAAATGCCTTCAAGAAGGTATTTATTTGGGAAGAACTACATGGCAGTATGAACCTAACTTAACCCTAAGAAGTGATGCAGCCTTTTGTAATCAGCTGTATGAGGAACACCAGCAGTCCCGCAGTATTCTTAACAATTTGACAATAGGTTTGATTTCACAAGTTCCACTTGATTGGATGCACTTAATATGTCTTGGTGTCGTTAAAAGACTCATTCGGATATGGGTTGATAAGGGACCAAAAAAGGGTAAATTATGCTCATTGAGTATACAACAGTTATCTGAAAGACTACTTTCAATAGCACAATATATACCAATGGAATTTTCTCGTAAACCAAGATCTCTACGTTTTTTTAATTTTGGAAGGCTACTGAATTCCGTGCATTCTTGTTATATTTTGGTCTGGTTGTTTTACAGGGTATATTACCTCAACACTTATTTAAACATTTTTTTATTTTGCATGTTGCTATTTATGTATTGGCTAGCAGTCACTTCAGCAGAGAAGAACCTTGGCGAAATTATGCAAATGAACTAATCCACTATTTTGTTAAAGAGACTGAAGATTGCTATGCCAAATAACTATTGATATATAATTTCCACAACTTGTTGCATGTAGCTGATGATGTTGCTAACTTTGGTGCATTAAACAATTATTCAGCTTTTCCTCTTGAAAACTTCATGTAGGGGAGGGTGGTACTAATTGAGACTAGGTACTAGGTAAGACAAGCTTGTTAAAATTTAAATTACCCGCTCAAATCGTACGTCAATTGCAAATTATATGTGGCTAGTCTCGCTCTATGAAATAGTGAAAGGTTGCACCTGTGACATCTTTGCTTATAACGTAAGAAAAAAAACCCTGTTTTTTATGGTAGACAGTTGCTTAGTGCATGTTTTTAACAGATTGATAGGAATATTATGTTATGAAATTTGCACCAAGCTATGAACAATAATGTAAACATAACCTATAAGCTGGGCAGCTATAAAGATTAAGCCCATATATAGTTTTCAATCTTTTAAATGCTGACGTCACAGAAGTACTAACTGAGACAACAGTTGCAGTACAAAGTGAAACAATGTCTTAGTTAGTACCTACTTACAATGATTTCTTTATTTTCTCCCACTACAATCTGTAATTTATTCTCCAGATGCCTCGTATACGGAAACCACGTAACCACGGCACAGCAACGGCCGAATCCATGTCGAAGGATGTTGATATAGTATTAAATGAAAGCTATTCAATAAGAACGGCAGCAGAGCGGTGCAATATTAAATATCAGACATTGCAACGATATGTGCAAAAGAAGCGAAATAATTTAGAAGGAAACATAAGAATGGTCTTGGACCATTTTGTAAGATATTCAAACAGCAGCAAAGAAAATTCGAGTTTACTTATTTACGATAATCACGAGAGCCACATTTCCGTACAAATAATAAATAAAGCTAGAGAAGCCGGAGTCACAATTCTTACCTTACCATCACATTGCAGCAACCGTATGCAGCCACTTGATGTGGCTGTCTATGGGCCTTTCACGTCGTATTTCAATGCTGCCTGTGATACCTGGATGCTGAAAAATCCGGGCATTCCACTAACGATTTATAATATTGCGGAATGTGTGGCCGAGCCACACTGCAAAGCATTTACTCCAGCCAACATAACAGGAATAATGCCATTTAATCCTGACATATTTACGGATGCCGATTTTGTGCAATCTGAAGTTACTAATCGACCATTGGACAATCAGGAAGTCGCAGAACCATCTAATGCCTCAGAAGCATCTAATGCCAATTCTCAAATAGATCCATCGTACGTTTTGCCCCGAGAAGTAACTCCACCAAGATTTATCTCACCAGAAAATATACGAGGGCTTCCTAAAGCACAGCCCAGGAAGCAGTTAAGAAGAGCAAGAACAAAAGGCAGGAGTTCAGTAATAACTGATACCCCAGAAAAGCGCATATTAGAAGAAAAAGAAAATTTAAAAGCCGTAAAATTAAAGAGCACAAAAACGATTGCAGCAGTTCTGGATGAAGATAATGAAAAACCCAAAAATACAAAAAGAAGAAAAATAGCAACACAAGAAAAAGTAACAAGTGATACAAGTAGTGATGAAGAAGAAACTGTGGACTATAAAGATTCTTCTTCAGACTGGGAGCCTGAACAAGAAGACGAGAACAGTTACTTCACTGGTGATATTAACATTGTAGAAGGTAGTTTCGTATTAGTAAAGTTTGCAGGTGGTGTTCATTATGTGGCTAAAGTTTTAACTGACTTAGATGAAATGGGAGATTGCGAAGTTGCATACCTTCGAAAAAGCTCTAAGTGTTCTAATTCCTTTTTATTCCCGGATAACTTAGATGTTGCCTCAGTTAATAAATCTGATGTAACCTTGGTTTTGCCGAACCCAAAACCATCGCAAACGAAAAGACAGTCAAACATATTTAAGTTTGAGATAAATTTTGTCGGTCTCAACGTACGTTAAACTGTATTATTATTATACGCTTACTACCTACCATTATTGTTTTTGTTTGCTTGTTTCGTTTATTTGGCATATTAGCACATGTTTCACTGGCTATTTAGTATTGTTTCAGTTTGTACCACTCCTGGTACTAAGTGAAACATTTGTAAGAGTTTTTCTTTAATTTTTTTATATGGATATGTTATGTTTATTTCCAGTATTTTTCTGGTTTTAAGTTAGGATAGGTTCCATATTTTGACTTCTTACTAATAAATTTTGTATAATTAGCTAAATACATTTTTTGCACTGCAATATATACGTTTTGTCTCACTTGGTACCACCCTCCCCTAAGTAATTAAAAAGATGGTCAGAGGACCAAATAATTCATTGCAACAAGTAGCTAAAAGACTTGGAGAAAAATCTGGTTCTCAAGGGAGAAGTACGTTAAGAAAACATAAAACAATTTATAGTAAGGGTTGCATTAAATCAATGCCTTTAAATGATTATGAACAATGTGTAGTAGCTACAGGTACACCTAATAATTGTTTTATTACTAAAGAAGGCGATATAATTCTTATTAACTCGATTGAAAAAGATCACTGCAGCCTTCATAAGTTGCAGGGCAAAGTTTTTAAAGGCAAAACAGACTTTTTCACATCGCCCCTCCCAAGTAGTAGATTGCAAATATTTAAAGTTAACAAACTTATAAATGGAGGTATTGTTTCTTCTGCATCTTTGCACAGAAATTGTGTTCTCATTCCAGATTTTACTGATAAGACAGCAATTATATGTATCCCATTTTGTAACATGAACCTTATTTTCTGAACCTTGGAAAGTTGATATACTCACACCCGTATGCATAGTCGTTCGCCAGCAGCTCGCCGGAGTTTCGTTATGAATAGTATGTTGGCGGCACTGTAAGTCCATGTCAAATTTGAGGTTAGCAGGTTAGATTTTGTGTCAGTTTCTATCAAAACTGACGGAAAAAGCTAACCTGATAACCTCGAATTTGACATAGACTTACAGTGCCGCCAACATACTATTCATAACGAAACTCCGGCGAGCTGCTGGCGAACGACTATGCATACGGGTGTCAGTGCTTTTTAATGTTGCTGAACATTATTCGTTTTTCAAATATATTATAACTTGTTTTATAAAAGATTTGTAAGTATTGTATTTGTGTTTTGCTTTATGTATAATATATAGCACTTTTATTTACACTTGTTTGTCTTTTCATACCTACCTATTAATACAGAAAGCTGAGTTAGATTATTTGTTGACTCTTGGTTGTTTAATTGTTGAATGCTGGTTGGGAATATTGTTATGTGTATAGTTGGCCCTCAATTGGGAAATTGTTGGTTGGGGTTTGACTGTAAAAGAGGACATTACATACCGTTGGCCAACTGTGGGACACTTCGATGAGCCAACGTTGGCCCAACTATTTTGTGCTACTAGGGTTCAGATGGTGTTGTCATGACAAAGTGGTTTGACAATAAATCAGTGACTATGGCTTCGAACTATATTGGCATTGGCAACAAAGACATGTGTAGAAGGTGGGATAGGACGGCGAAAGTTTATAAAGAAATAGAAAGACCTCAAGTTATAAAAGAATATAACGAGGGAATGGGAAGCGTAGACAAGATGGATTTTTTAATAACCATCTACCGGACATTCATCAGGTCAAAGAAATGGACGCTCAGACTATTCACTCACGCAATTGACTTGGCGTGTGTGAACGCTTGGTGTGAATAACGTAAAGATTCAGCGGCGATAAGCGTGGATAAAAAGAAATCCTAGATCTGCTACACTTCCGAGCATATGTTGCTGAATATCTTATATATGCAGCTAAAACACCATCTAAAACAAGAGGCCGACCTTCCTCGACGAGATCCTCCACACCTGATGTGCCCCAATCCTTCTCCAGGTCCGTCACAAAAAAAAACAATGCAGAGGTTCGGCCAATTCCAGAAGTCCGCCTTGACAATATAGGTCATTTGCCAGACGTACATAAGAAAGGCTTTGAGAGTCGATGCGAATTCCCTGGCTGCTTATCAAAAACGATTTTTGTTTGTATAAAATGTAATGTACATTTATGTATTTTGAAATCACAGAATTGTTTTATGAAATATCATTCCTATTAATTCTATTAGTTTTATTTTAACTTGAAATAAAAATAAACAGTAATTATTAAAATAGGAACATTTATTATCTTTAGGTTCTTGTAGACACGGTGTGTAATATACTGCACAAGCTGTAGCTGAAAAATGGACAACGGCATGGATTTGCGGTGAAAAAATAGCAAATAATTAAAAAATCTAATGTACCAACATTTAGAATTTTATCTCTGCCCAAATTAATTCATGACCGAAAGGGCTAATGCAGAATCAATATTATTCAACATTCCAAATCCACCTAATAAGGTTACATTAAAAAGAAAGGCACCTTCAAGGCCTGGCAGCAGCGTCGTCAAGAAAAGAAGTCTCACAAAAAAAGGTTAGTTTTATCGATAATCTTTCCTCAGAAAATTAGTACAGTACACTAATGTATTGCAGAGTGAATCCTCTAATAATATAGTTAAATTAGGTGAGTACGTAGATTAATATTTTTACCGGTTTCAGGATATTAAGCCTTTGTTTACATATACAAAAGTGGGCTGGTAACTAGATCATAACTTATCTGTAGGGTAATGGAATATTACCCTACATGGCAACCATAACCATATAGCAACCGATAAACTATTGAACATATCACGGATGTTATGATCATAACAGCCTCAGATGTTTTAAAATCCTCGCTCTACGAGCTCGGATTTCAAAACATCTGCGGCAGTTATGATACTCATAACATTCCTAGATATGTTAATAGCTATAACCTTACTTTGTTTCAGTGAATGGTGATCTTTTAAGTTCATCGGAAGTGTTCTTGCAACCTGTAGTTTCAAGGTCTCCTGCAATGATTTATTAACATTCATCTGAAATGGAAGATTCTACAGCAAGTGCTTCTGCTACGAGAGGAGTTGAAGGTAGTTTATAATGTTTAAAATAGTAAATTTATCCTATAATTACGTGATTACGGTGATATAAAGAACTAATTATTTTCGCACGATAATGCGTTTTGTTTATTAGGCAAACATTACATATTAATGTACAACAATAGATTTTGTTGCCCTGAGACTCTGTGGTAATTTGAGAACCTCAAAGGTCTCTCTCGCACTTCCTATATGTTACTGAATATTGTTTGTAATTAGTTGATTTAAAATATTAAAATAATATACCATGTGCTGTAGTCCAGTCGAATTACTTACCTGTATATTTTCTTTTAGATAGTAACAAAGGAACCCAAACGTCATCAATGTTATCAAATCGCATTCCGAGAAAGGAAACTTTGAGAAGATTCCTGAAAAAAGCAAGATAACGTAGGGACAAATTAAGAAAGATATTGACAACACACATAGAAAATAAATCCGCAGATGTGGGAAGTGATATAGAACATTTCAAGTCACTTTGTGAATTTTTTTTATCGCTTCCAACTTTGTGAAGATGCAGTTGGGCTTAATCCCAAATCAAAAGGAAATCACTATACAAAAGAATTTAAGCAGTTTGCTCTTACGGTGTATTTTCTAGGCCCCCAAGTGTATAGGTTCTTGTCAACAGTATTGTGTTTGCCGTCAAAAAGGTGTTTACAACGAATGACCGAAAATTTCGGTTATGGTCCAGGATTGCTACAAAGTCTGCTAAATGGTTTCAAATTTAAAATAGATAAATTGGATGAGAAATCCAAATATTGTACCGTATGTGTAGATGAGATGTCGCTAAAAAGCAATTTGTTTTTTTCCTTAAAAAGGGACGAGGTAGTAGGATTTCATAATGTCGGAACTGAAAAAAAGCTTTTACCGGCCAAAAGTGTTATGGTTATAATGGCAAGGGGTTTTTACAGTAGATGGAAGCAACCACTCGCATATTTTTTCGTAAATTCACGTTTTAGTGGAGAAACATTGCGAAACACAATAATATCATGTATAGCACAACTTCAAGAAATTGAACTGCATGTATGTGCTATTGTGAGTGATATGGGTCATTCCTCCGTGCGCCATCAATCCGTTAAGATGGCAGGGAAACAGCTCCAGCCCGATTCCGAGTTCCAAGATGCGTCCAGGACCCGATCACTCCGATCTGCCGCCCGCTCCGCCGCCGCCGCTGCCGCCACTGATGCCGCCGATGTTGCCGCAGCCGCCGCTCCCGCAGCCGCCAACGCCCCTGCCCCGCCGCCAGCACCGCCGCAAACTCAACAAAAAATACCGGTGAGGAAAAACCAATACCGTCCCTTTTATCAATTCCCCCCCTCGAACCCCCCACATCCCCAACAACTTCCCGCGCCCGTCAATCTTCCAGCTCTTCTATTACCGCCCAGCCCGATTCCTTCAGGTAGTTTATTAAAAATATCCCGGATGGTTTCGCTACCCAAAAAGCTTTTTACTCCCTTCTGATCTCCCACGGCTTCAAGGGCATCAAAACCCTTGTAGTCAACTACAATAATTCCGCCCTTCTTATCACCCAGCAACCCCTCAATGGACTTACCCAATCCAACCTCCACACCGCCACTAACAGCAAAACCCTTGAAGTTTGTCCCTTATTCCGAAAGGCCTCCCCCACCCAACAACCCAAAAAGCCACTCACATTTTCCATTGTCGCCCGTGACGTCGACCAGGACATCGCTCCTGAAGACGTCAAACTCCAGTGCCCCCAACTCCAAATCTTCAAGTGCTGGAGAATCACGGCCAAAGCCACAAATCGCCCCACACCCTTACTCCGTATAATCCCCACAGATAAGGCCACCATCGACGAGCTCCTCATCAACGGCTTCCAACTTTTCGGCCGCAAACACCCTTGCGAGCCCTCCCCCACCCCACGCCCATACCACTCCAGTGCACCAAATGTTTTACCTTTGGGCACTCCCTCTCCGAATGCAGAAGTAAACCTGCGTGTCCCACCTGCCCAAACACCCACCCTCCCGGAAAATGCCCCAGCGAAACCCCCAGCTGCCCCTTCTGTAAAGGAAACCATCCAGCCTGGTCTCACCAATGCCCCCAATTCCCAAAACCCCAAACCATTACCCCCGAAACCCCTGTTGTCCCGACCAAAATCATCGAACCTAATCTCGATCCCGAAAACTCCGACATGGACGAAGACCAAACCCACGAACCCTTTCTATCGGTGAGACAATTCATCCGTTTCCTCACCAAAACCCTCTTCGATCTTTTTCCCTGCAGAAACAGAAGATTCAGACCACCCTTGAGCAGTCCGCTCATGCCTGCCTAGCCCGTTTCCTCCAAATATCGCATTCCGGTAATAAAGTCATCTTTACTTTTAATTAAGTCGCCCCCCCCCCCCCCAACTTCCTTTTTTTCTGCCCCCGGTCCTCCTTAATGGCACACGACCTTTTCGTTGGAACCGTCAACGCCTGCGGCCGCCTGCGGCATCCGCCGCAAACTCCTCTCCGTCAAGAACCTTCTGTTCAACGACATTTCCATGCTCGCCATCACAGAAACCCGCTTCAGACCCACCCTCAACATCACAGGTTACCATACCTACCAGAAAGCCCCCCCTAATCACGGACATCTATATGGCACATCTCTGTTAATTTCAAGCCAGCTCCTCCACAGCCCACCCCCTCTCCCTCACCTAGCCCACCTCGAAGCAGTTGCAGCAAATCTCCATACCAACAACCCTCCAAATCTTAATAGTTTGTTATTACAATCCACCTAACTCACACGTATCCGCTGACTTGCTCGATTACGTTTCCCAGCACAATCATTCAATAATCCTAGACGACTTCAATTCACGCCACACCGACTTCGGTGACACAATCACCAATAGAAACGGCAGATCCCTAGTCAACATCTTAAACAATCACAACGGCTGCTCAATAGTTGACCACATCCTCGTTTCGGATCAACTTTCGCCCTTCACAAACCCTGCTTCCACCATTGGCACCACCATCACCTCCGACCACCTTCCGGTCATATCAAACTTCAATTTCCCAGGCCGTCAACCTCCGCCAGATTTCACCACCATTTTTGATTATCCAAACGCCGACTGGGATAACTTCCAAGATTTTATCGCCCAAAAATCTCCCCCCCATAAACCCCACCCAAATCCCGGAAGACATCGATACCCAAATATCCCAACTAACTTCTGTCATCGATCAAGCTAAAACACTTCATATCCCCTTTAAACGCATTCCTAAACATAAACGACCCCTCCCCCCAAACATTCTAAGCTTGATCCGCCAAAAACGCTGAGCGTACCGCGATTTCTCCCAAACCCGCTTGCCCATCTTCAAAACGACTTACAACAGGCTAAACGCCCAAATCCGCCGAGACATTAATCTTTTCCACCTAAACTCCTGGACCCAAACTTGCCAATCCCTTGACTATCGCCAAGGCAAACTTTTCTGGAATAAGTTCCAAACTCTCACAGGCCAAAAGACCCGCGTCAACCACCACCTAATGTCAAATAACACCATCTTCAATAATCCCCAAGATAAGGCAAAGTCAAAGTGGCCGATTCCCACTCCCACCCCATCAACCTTTTCTCAGGATCCATACTTTCGCCTCTTTTATACTCAGTATACGCCCACGACTTCCCAGTCACAAACCCCACCCGAGCCAAAACCCGTTTCTTCGCGGATGACACCGCCATTTGGACCCAAAAAACCTCCCTTTCCGCATCCCGCGTAATGCAAGTTGCCCTCGACCACATCTCCAGGTGGACCAGCAAGTAGAGGATTAAACTCAACGGCGCCAAATCAACCGCCATCCTTTTTCGACATCCGAACTCCTCCCGAAACCACAGACTGGATCCAGCCGACATAAATATTTCTATCCACAGCCAAGCAATCCCCCTCTCAAACCAAGCCCGTTACCTGGGGATCACCTTCACAAGAACCTGCTCCCTAAACCTCGACATCCGAGAAACCCTGAAAAAAGTCCGAAATCGTTCAAATCTTCTTCGGCGCATCCAAGGCCGCTTCCACGGCTGCGACTCCCGAACCCTCCTCCACACCTACAACACCTTCATTCGCCCCGTCATTGAATACCGAGCCCCCCTATTCGCCACTATCAAACCACATTTCCTCCATCAAATCGCAGCGTGCGAAAGGCAAATTCTCCGTCGCATATTCCGTCTTCGCAGAGAACACCCCAGCAACCTAGTCCACATCGACACCCAAACCACTTCAATATGCGACCGCCTAACCCACCTCCAGCAGAACTATATCAAGCGCACTCTTCATCAAGGCGTTCCTATCGCCAACGAAACCCTCATGACCTCCCACAAACCCCTAAACCGTGACGGCGTCCCTGTAAACCGTGTTCCGAGAAAACCCCGGAGGAAACTCCCACACCCCCCTACTGCCCTCTTGTCCTCCCTGTACCCTGACCTCCCTGGAATCCTCATTGATACTGTGGAAGACACTCCACTGTCAATGAGGTGAACTTTCAGGGATTTTTCTTTTCTTTTCTTTTCAGCATACAATACCAACCTCCCCCCCTCTAACCGCACTAATAACGCGATAAGCATTGTTAGTGCCCCCAACTAACAGACAACACTACACCAATTTTTATTCTTATTACAGATACCGGCCACCGAAGAAAGAAACAGTGATGTGGGTTCAAACTTTGTAAGTTTATCTCATGCATTAAAAGTTAGTAAAGAAAAACCATTTTTTGAGGTAAATGGAGAAAAAATCTTTTATATTTTCGACACGCCTCATATTTTTAAAGCGATTCGCAATATGCTTAAGCAATATGATTTTCATTTTGATGGGAAGGTTGCGTCATGGGATCATATTTTGAATTTCTACAACCTTGATAAGAAACAGAATTTACGACTCGCAGCCAAATTGTCTTAGAACAGAAAATAGACAGGAAGGCGCATTTCATTTAACTTGGCTGTAACATCTAGGCGACGGAAACGGCCATTTTGAAAACCCATGTATGACTAATGAGGTGTGATACCGGTTTGACAGTTGTGGGTTTTAGTTAGTTTGAGACTAATTTTGGCTGTTCTCAGCCCCTAAATACCAGGACTCTGGGCATTATATTCCATCAGTAAGTATTAATAATACTTTTCACTTCAAATAGAGTGATAATTTCTCTGAACATGTCACTTGTCATACATACTTGTACACAACAATAGTCATGGGCATAGAAGGAAACGTATAATGGGGTCATTATTTGTAATCACACAATCTGAGGAAGCAATTTAAATTACAGACAGTGACTGAAGTCACACAAACTCACATGTAGTCATAAATCACATAGTGTAAACTGCACTTAATAAAACTGTTAAAATTGTTTGCTGCACATGCACCCTCTCGATATGATACGCCACTGCCAAAAGGAAACAACCATCCGCCATTTTGAAAACCCATCGCGGTCGCACGAATTTCGTACAAATGCGGCTTCTTGTTTATTTTCTGTTCTAAGCAAATTGTCCGACGTTCACATGTTCCCTACTAAGTTTCAAAAAATGAAAGTCAAATTTGCAGTACAGGTTTTGAGTGGGACTGTTGCGGCTTGTGTTAATACATACGTTAATTTAAATGCACTACCATCTGCTGCAGCAGGTACTGGGGAGTTTATTGAAAAGTGTGACAAATTATTTGACGTATTAAATTCACTCAAATTTCGAAGTAATATAGTTATTTAAGCATCAAGGGAAGTAAGTAGCTTTTACCAGTCGAGAACGAGTTTGCCAGCCCGAGCGAGTGAGGGCTGGCAAAGTTCGAGACTGGTTATAGATAGTTACTTCCCGAGCATGCTTATAAGCTTATAACGTTTTTCTCCATGCCCAACAAAAATTTGAATAAAATATCCTATTCAATTTACCACCATCTTTAGGCCCATTACGTTGGGCCATTCTGTTCTGTTACACAACCCGCACCTGCCTTCCCCTGCCGCCGCCTGACCAAAGAAGGGGGCCCTCGGGGCTCCGCCCCTTTTTAAGCTCTGCCCTGGGGCTCCGCCCCTCTCCAAGGGGCCCTGGGGGCTCCGCCTTTCTACAAGGGGGCCATCGGAACTTCGCCCCTCTCCAAGGGGGCCATCGGGGCTCCGCCCCTCTCCGAGGGGGGCTCCGCTCCTTTCCAAGGGGGCCCTTGGGGCACCGCTCTCTCCAAGGGGGCCCTCGGGGCTCCGCCCCCCTCTAAGGAGGCCTCGGGGCTCCGCCCCCCTCTAAGGAGGCCTCGGGGCTCCGTCCCTATCCAAGGGGGCCCTCGGGGCTCCGTCCCTCTCCAAGAGGGCCATCGGGGCTCCGCCCCACTCCAAGGGGGCCCTCGTGGCTCCGCCCCACTCCAAGGGGGCCCTCGTGGCTCCGCCCCACTCCAAGGGGGCCCTCGTGGCACCGCCCCTTTCCAAGGGGGCCCTCGGGGCATCGCCCCTCTCCAAGGGGGCCCCCGGGGCTACCCCCATCTCCAAGGGGGCCCTTGGGGCTCCGCCCCTCACTTAACAAGTTTTTAAATTTCAAATAGGTTAAGATCAGTTAAGTTCAAACCCGTTCAGATCACTTATAGAACTAAAATTACTGTAATAACAGGCAATTCACTTACTTCCCTTGGGGAGTAAGTACTTACTTCCCTAATGTCATGACAACCAATAAACAAACAGTAAAATCAGCTTACCTGCAATGGATATGTCAAAGTAAGTGTAACTTACTAGATGGGCATGGAGAAAAATACTTTAATAATGCTTTTACAGGTGCTGAATATCAAATAACTTTCATGGAACAGATGCAAGATTTTTTTAGTAGAATTAAAGTTATTTCCAAGACTGGTAAAGACCTCACAAAAATTATAAAATGTTTGACAGGGATACAGATTACAATAACGTCAGTGTTGCAGCTATGGTACTTTTTAAAGGCAAAAAATTTTAGCTAGACTAGACGCCTAAATCAAGATTGTCTTGAATTTTATTTTTGCACAGTCCGACAACAGAATGGCAGTGCATTTAATCCAACACCTATTCAGTTTGAATGGGCGTTTAAAAAATTGTACTGTCTACATTACTTTCACCACTCATCTAATGCGAATTGTGTTGATGATTTTGACTCGCTGATGATGACAATAAATGACATTTGTGTAACAAATAAGAGAAGCGAAATACTATTCTCTAATGACAATAGTTCCAACGCCTTAAAGGCATTACAGGTAAATACCGTAGATTACCGAAATGACATGCCTGCCGTAAATGCATTAAATTATGTGAGGATTTCGCCAAGGAAACTTATATTCTGCGAGAAGATAATTTCTTTTGCTACTTTAAAGCATACGCAAATAAAAATAATGACACTTTTGGAAATCTAAAAATGCCTCAAGAAAAATTTAGAAATTTCATTAATACTATAGAGAAGAAATTTATCGAGCAGATTGACAAATTGATATTAGGTAGTAATGTCAGCAAAAATATGTATGCCATTTTGGAACAATATATTTTTGAACATCATCCTTGTCAAAGCTTTCCAATAACGTACTTTATACGTTTGTTCATTCGCATGAGAATGTTTTATCTTTTAAAATATATGAACAGGGATATCCACAGCACTTTGATGAAAAGTAGAAAGCTTCTAACCATTAAAAATTTGTAAAATTTTTAGAAGACTTGTTAAAACACAATTGTAGCTTAATCATATACTCACTTATTTAAAAATTGATGACAGTTTTATACTCGGGAAAGATTGGGATTTAAATATAGAGGACATACGTCTTTTGTTTTAAATTTTGTTTACAAAAAAAATGCTATGAAATGATAATCTGTGTATGTCAAAGTATCGCACTATTTGTGTACATAAATGTCATACCATGGTTTTAGATCTTCGTGTTCGTATTAGTTTGATTCAATGCTTCTACGAATGTCAGAGGAGCATTTCGAACGCTCTGAAATTTTAGAAATGTAAACAATTTAAGAGTTGGGCCGTGTTCAGAATAGCTATTTATGCAACAAGTGCTAAAAGTTGACCTTCGGCTTCGTTTCATAATTTTCATGTCTCGTGCATAAACCATTTTTAGCACGAGTTTGCACACAATATTTTTTCTACAACCTTAATTTTACTGTTATGAATCCATAAATATCGATTTAACAAAGGTTTGCATCTACGACACTTCTAATTTATGTCATAATAAACAGTAGCTCATGCCGCGCGGGCGAATGTTTGCGAATAAGAGTAGTCAAGGTCAGTTACGAAATGTAATTATTAACACTCCACATCTGACTGTATTCATTACATAATGCTTTAATTATTTCAAAAACACTTTACCTGTAACGCAAGAAGCAACTAGAATAACTTTACAACTTCACTTCCAGTTCGAAATTGTAGTTTTATAATCTCACTTCACTTTTAGCACATGGGCTAAAAGTAAACAGCTGATTTCTTTAACCACGGTAAACTATAAAACGTCACTTTTAGTGAAACAAGCTAGCGCTAAAAGGCTTACTTTTAGTGGTGGTCGTAGATAATAGCTATTTATGCAACAAGTGCTAAAAGTCGACTTTTATGCGCGAGACATGAAAATTATGAAACGAAGCCGAAGGCTGAGTTTCATAACATGTCTCGCGCATAAACGACTTTTAGCACGCGTTGCATACAATATTTTATCTACGACCTTAATTTTACCGTTATTAATCCATAAATATCGATTTAAGAAAGGTTCGCATCTGCGACGCTGCATCATAATGAATAGTAGCCTACGCCGCTGGCGATTGTTTTGGCCACGCCCGTGCTGTCAAGGACAGGTACGAAATTTAATTATTTATACTCCACATATGACTGTATTCATTACATAACGCTTTAATTATTTCAAAAACGCTTTACCTGTAACGCAAGAAGCAACTAGAATAGCTTTAAAACTTCACTTGCAGTTCGAAATTGTAGTTTTGAACCTCCCTTCACTTTTAGCACATGTGCTAAAAGTAAACAGCTGATTTCTTTAAACACGGTAAACTATAAAACGTCACTTTTAGTGAAACAAGCTAGCGCTAAAAGGCCTACTTTTAGTAGTGGTCGTAGATAAAATTCTTTACGTGATTTATTAAGAAAATTTGAAACGTCTGGTTCCGTTTTGGATAAGAAAAGAACTGGTAGACCAAAAGTAAACGCCATTTGTATGTTTTCTAATAAATCCTGATTCTTCACAATTCTAAATGTGTTTTTAATTTTAAAATTAGCTAATTCATAGAAGAGTTACAATAGATTAAAGTACCCAAGTAACTTTAGAATAACCCTATATATATTTTTTAATATCAGTTATAATTTGCGTATTATATTAGTTATATAACTATTTTATTGTAAATGTTTGCTAATTAGTTGTAATAAAGAATTAAAAATTTTGGGATTTTTTTTGTTTATATATATTTGTATATAGGTATTTAATAACAAAAAATACTCGAACAGTTTTAATACAAAATGCTGCTGGACGTAAGTATGAAAATGTAAATGCATATACACCTTATTTTTACTTCCTTTTACAATAAAGGAAGTATTGGATTCTTCCCAAACATTCGAAATTGAGTTTTCAGCAGATCTTCACATTTTAGAGTCAACCCAAAAAACATGTTTTTGTTCATTGGTCTGTCTCTGTGTGTGAACAGAATATCTCAAAAAGGAAAAGAGGTATGACGTTGAAACTTCATATATACGTTTTGTGTACTATCTAGGTACGACATCAAGCTTTTGAAGAAAATTGCATAACCGGAAGTATGGTGTTTACTCTGGTAATTTTTCAGTTTTTTTCGATTGTTTCAAAAACGGCTCTAACGATTTTTTTCAAACTTTCGAGTTTTATTAATTTTTTAATGTGTATTGATGTGAGATAGGTGATTTTCTAGTTGAATACCTCTAAAAAGAATTTCTTTTGTTTTTTATTTTTTTTTATTAACTCTTATTTTAAATAGAACACCCGGTATATTATTACATTTTTAAATTCAGCTTAAAATTTTAGAGAAAATTGGTCTCTTGAACTAATGCTCTATTTTGTACCGTTTTGTAGAATTTGTAATTTTTGATAAATGCTTAAAAATTAAAAATCAAATTTGTAAAAGGAAGTTGTGTGCGTGTATCACACCAGATTTTTTAAACCTAAATTACAGAAATAATTAATGGATCTTGTTCACTAATTGAAATCCTATTAACAACAAAACAGTTAGTCATATAATTTAGATAGGTACATTGATAAAAATTCTGGCGTATAAATACCTATTGTCTATTTGTTCAGAATGTGTCCTTGGAAACATGCGATTTTGCTTCACTGTAAACGTACAATAATACGAATAATAAGTGAAATAATAATTCGTAATAACTTGCTCAAGTTTAGTATTGTGTGCCAGCAAGTAGGGTTATGATTTTAAAATTCCAAATAGGCGCCAAAGTAATGGCCGACAGTCACGAAATCGGCAGCCTCGACTTCAAAGGTGCCGCGGCGTCGTGTCGTTTCTGGTTCGTTAGCTATGTTCCGTGGTCAAAGTATGACTATTTAAAAGTAATTGATAGGGGTGGCTTAAAAATACCTTCCAATTATCTAGTAACTATGCTTGCAGAAGCATATACTTTGTTTAAAATAATCATATCTAAGAGTTATGAAGATTTTTTAAAACTTCATTGTCAGAGGTCGTCGTTGATAATTATAACACTAGAGTACCTGCAATCTAAAAACCTTGTGAACAATGAAGATTTTTGCAGCGAATGTAATCTTCCATGTCCAAAATTAATTGAAATATGTCTCGGCTACTTCGCAAATATTTTGCTGAATGATTATTCAAACATTAAAAATAATACCAATGAAGAATCTAAAAGGGCGAAAAAAAGAAATAAAGTGGCGAAGTTGCAATCAAAGTAACTGTTTGCAATATTTTTGTTTTATTATATACTTATATAGGATTAGGTACTAGAAACAAATTTTATTTTGGATTTTTATGTTTTATGTTTAATTTGGAATTTATTTGGTGTGTCTTTATTCGCGAAACACCCTGTATGTATAAGTTAACATGTGTCAATAAACTTTGTTTTTCATTTTGTTTTATTTGTTTTGCCGAAATAGGTAACCTAAGTAAGTTCATTAGTGAAAAAGCATTTAATAATATAAAAAGCGCCATCGTAGTAATCAATAAATTATTAAAACATTTAAAAATCGCAAAAATATTGCGTAAAACGCTCGCACGCGGGCCTGCAGTGCTGCCGTGGATGGACTCCGATCGGCGCCATTAAAGCTCAATGCTCCGGCCTGGAGTAACGTAGGCCTCGGCTGGACACACAGCAAGAAAAGAAACAGCCTAACATCACAAAGAGCTGCAAAATTGTCATACAATTGGAAACTTCTAAATCCAAAATCAAGTGCTAAAGCAAATCTTGAAACCAGGACACTAACATCTCCTGATATGCCACTCCTTTGGAAACCAGACGAAAAAATCAGGAGAAAAGAAAAATACAAACACAATAGAAGAAATCAGATTGAGGGAATGAAGAGGAATTAGAGGATGCAGGAGACACAACTTCAAGCGATTCTGATATTGAATTAGAGGAACTTTGCGCTGACTCTGATTCCGGAGATTGGGATGATTTTTAAATTTAACGCTAGTAATGAGTTCATTTATATTTATTCTATCTCAATTGTAAGTTTTGATTAATAAACTTATTTTAGTCTAGCAATCGCTTCACAATTTTGCAACTTGTTTTCATTTTTTTTAAATAAACATATCTTAATATGTAGTTTGAAGAAATATTTTTTATATTTATTAAGATTAATAATAAATATATACTATAAATATTAAGAAACAATCTTAATAAGCCAAAGAAAATCAAAAAATTATGTAAACGTTATATATTTTGGGCAGTAGATGTTCTCAGTGCAGCTATTTTATTCTGTATTTTTATATAATTCCAATAGAACGCCTTAACTTCCCAATCAATCATACTGGTTATATTAGCTTTATGGTATTTGTAAATCAAGCCATAATTACCTGTGTAAATACCCATTTTGGGTATTTACCCCTAAATATAAATACCCGGGTATTTTACATCACTAGTCTCCCCTATACTCTTTTCAAAGCAAACTTCGGTTGTGGGAAAATCAGATTCTCATGGGAATTAATTATCATTTTCCCACCCTGGCTGCTCATTAAAAGTTCGATAAGAATGCCATTAAATACAGAATTTACATTCAGATTTCCGTTTACGTGAACTTCAATTCCAATATTCATGACTCCTTTCGACGTGGAGGTGGAGCAAGTTGAAATATAGCTTCAAATGGAATTAATTGAACTCCAGGCAGATGCTGTCAGTTTTGTGAGGTACCTCTGCAAGACTTTTACGTGAGATGTTTCCAAAGATAAACATCCAAATGTAATTAATTTTGTATGTAAAATAATGTCCCTCTTCAGCAGTACTAATTTTTTTCAAAAACGAATAACACGAAATCAAAAAACAGATCAAGGATTATTGATACTAATTTGGAAAACACCTTACGCGTAGCAACATCACTTTCACCAGATATTGAACTTCTTGTAAAACAAAGGCAATCCCAAGTTTCGCATTAGTTAAAGTTGTAGCACTATGTAACTATGAGAAGTTATTCAGTTATTTCTTTGTTGAAGTTTATCAGTATAGGTTGTATTTTTTCATTATTTTGTTGTAATAAAAACGCTAGGTATTCTTAGGGTAATGGGGGAATGGCGGCCACAGAGATAATACCAGCCTTTGTTGTAAACCTGCCATACCATCAGGATGAATGCATTCCAAACTTGATGCAAAAGTTTGTCATTGGTGAAGTTGTTCTAAGAAATTCAGTGTGTTGGCGGTGTCTTACCCTACCATTTTGTGTTGGAATGTGTTGAAAATTGAAAAAAATAACACAGTACAGTATTTTGTTCTTTTGACAACTGTATGCATATTTTACACAACCTCAAATGTTTTTTGTGTTCATGTAACGATGAAGAAACACAATGCATTTGGGGTGATGGCGGTGTGACCGTGATTACCCCCCGCTAATTAGGAAAATTTGAAATCGTTTTCTTTATTATAGAACTATAATATAGAAGGAAAACTGCTAAAGCGTCATGAACAGTTGAATGCTATCTTAAATGCTATGGAAAACGGCAGAAGTATTAGAGAATTTTCTGGAGCCTTCGGTATCCCGAGGTCGACTCCGCAGGCCAAACGAAGAACAAGTAACACTGCAGGATCTTCGTTAGGACGAAAGCCAGTTTTCCCTCAAGCTGAGGAAACAGAGTTAGTAAGTCAAGTTATAACACTTTCAAATCTCTTTTACGGCATAACACCTTGGGAAATAAAACAATGTGCATTTACCTATGCGGTAAGGAATAATTTGGAAAATCCTTTTACAAATGAAGCATTCAACAAAGAAGAAGTTTCTCTATTCTACAATAATTTGAGCATGCTTATAGAAAAACATCAATTCTCACAGTCAGGCATATTTAATGTCAATGAGACTAGTGTCACAAGTGTGCAACGGCCTGCTAAAATTTACGCACAGAAGGGCCAAAAAAGAGTTGTCTTTGCGACAAGCTGAGAAAGAGGTAAGACAACAACCGTAATGTGCACCTTTAGTGCTTTCGGAATCTATGTCCCTCCATTGTTCATCTTTGCTCGGAAAAGGATGGCTCCACAGTTGAAGAAAAATGGTCCTCCAGGATCTATTTATTTATGTTCAGATAATGGGTGGATAAATGAAGATTTGTCTGTTGTATGGCTAGAACACTGTATTGGCGTCGATCCCAATGGGACAATCTATAATAAATCCAAGCAATTACTTATATATGCAGATGACATCAACATAATAGGCAGGTCTATTCTCAACGCCAAAGATGTTTTTATAGAGCTAGAGAGACATGGGAAAGAGATAGGTTTGGAAATTAACGAAGATAAAACGAAAGTGATGGCAGTGACCAAATCCCAACCACCAATACGACAAAACTTAACATTAAATGAATATAACCTGGAAGTATCTAGGGGCGACAGTTACAAGAGACAACGACGAAACAACAGAGTTCAAACCAAGAATACAAAGCGCAAATAGAGCACTATATTCAGTAAACAAAGTTTTGATCGAACAAAACATAAATCAGAACACCAAGCTAATGATATACAAAACACTTGTGAGACCAATAATTACATATGGTAGTGAAACATGGACAGTTACACAGAAGAACGAAGAAAGACTGGGTATATTTGAAAGGAAGTCCTGCGAAAAAATTTTGGACTCATAAAGGAGGGAGATTAATGGAGAAAAAGATGGAAATACCAGTTATACAGAGATTTTCAAGAGAATCTAGTAACACATATAAATTTAGAAAAAGATGGGCAGGACATGTGCAGAAGATGGATAAAAATGCCATTGCTAGAAGAAGAGAAAATCAAATCCCGGAAGGAAAACGTGAAAGAGGGCGACTATAAAAAGGTGGAGCAGGATATATATATATGCTTAATTTGTGGGGAGTTCGGAAAAAAACAAGGAAGTATGGCTACGATGTGAGATGCTTGTGTTGATATCCTAGCTTATCCCTTGCAAATCATATTCAATATTGCAGTAAAAAGTGGAACGTTTCTTATTATGTGGAAAACTGCTAAAGTTACACCTGTTCACAAGTCAGGAAATGTGCGAAATATTGAAAACTATAGACCCATCTCAATCCTGTCTACGTGTGGAAAAATATTCGAACAAATCCTGTATGATAAATTATACAAACATGTAAAAAACTTTATTTCTCCTGAGCAACATGGGTTTAAGCGAGCGAGATCTGTACAGACAAATTTATTCATAATTGTTGATTACATCACTGAATCATTGGAACATTCTGCACAAGTGGATGTTGTCTATACAGATTTTGCGAAAGCATTCGACAGAGTTGATCATGACATATCACTTCAAAAATTGTCCCACTGCAATCTTTCTCCTTTGGCTCTGCAAATGTTTAGAACTTATCTGCAAGGTAGATTACAATGGATTTGTCTGCATGGTTCAAGATCTGAAACCTTTGGAATGACATCAGGTGTACCTCAAGTTAGTAATTTGGGCCCACTGCTATTTCTTATATTTATAAACGACCTTCCAGATGTAATTAAGCATTGTAATTGTCTGATGTTTGCTGATGACCTAAAATTATTTTTAAGAACTTGTGGTGCAGGTGGTTTATATGCAGCGTGATTTAGATACCATTGTAGACTGGAGTTTATTACATAAGTTACATTTATCAAAATAGATAGTATGGCTCCATGTAAAGAATACCTTTTTATGTCCCTGCTTATAGATCACAGCAATGTAAGCTACAGAATTAATATTAAGAAAACATCACTAATTAGAAAAATGTGTTTACTCTATGAAAAAGTAGTTGCAAAAAATGAGTCTCTTGATGTATTTGAAAATAATGTACAAGCATTTAAATTTTAAACGAATGTTGACTGCAGTTGTTAAGCAGAAATCTAATCTGTGTGCCTGCGATCCGCAATGCTGAGTGTATTATTTATATATAGGGTCAAGCGGGGAAAGTGCGTGTTTGGGGTAAACGCACCTTCGAAGTTTTACACAAACTATTTAAATTCGAAGGTTTTCCCGTCATGCATGCAATCAGTCCACATGTTTACTTTCAAGGTACGAAGTGATTGTGCTAGCAAGTTTTGTTTATTAATCCGGAAAATAGTCAATTGTAAGAATACTTCTGGGTGTATTGTAGGTACAATTTACAGACTATCAGTTAGAAATGGTTGCAACACATAATTTACAATAAATCTCATGATTTTATAATTTTGACGGACAGGTTATACATTGAACTGTATACTATGAGTACCTGGAAGGGACTCAACCTATCTTGTAGCATTGTAGGCGCTGAGGCAGGTTTTGTGTGACAAAGAAGACTAGCTGTGAAGTATCCCCATCGCCGTCCACCTCAGTGTTGCATACGGAGTTTACAATAACGCTCACGTTATCTTTAGGTTTTAGCTAATTTTCTAAATTGCGTTGAGTTTTCTAGTCAAATTTTACAAAAGATAATCATGGTCACATATTGTGTGGCCTATGGGTGCAATCATTTGCAAGATAAACGAATTAAAAGACAATTCCACACGTAAGTTATATCCAATTGTAAACGTAACCTACAAATGTCTTTGCATTTATTTTTGAATAAAAACTTTTAAGTAATACCTATATGTACGTTTATTTAATTAATCGTGTAACGTTTAATAAAATACGTAGTAATAGTAATATTGAACAATGTTGAGGTCTCAATTTACACATGCAAATGTATTTTTAATTGAGATTATGAAATATGCTTATAGTATGCACTGTTAATGTTGTTACCTACCTAAATTTTGTACTCTGGGATCGAGTGGCTGACTGGAAGCCAGGAGTTGGCACTAACCTGCCCCGCGGCGGAAGGTCAACTACAGGGGAGGACAAAGGCATAGCACTCCAGCCTCTGAAATCCCAAGACCGTTGGGTATCACCTTCAATGATTGGTGATATGTGATCTCAGATTGCATCCTACACGTGGTGGCCCTGTTGAAACTAAACCCAGCGGATCTAGACTGGGAAGTCGATAAACATCCCTCAAGCCAAGTTGGAAGATATCGTGACGAGGGCTGCATGGAACTGGGGAGGCAGTTTCACGAACGATTCCTTCGGAGCACCTGGCGCAACTCCGTCGTACTAAGTCGCCTTACTTCGTCGTTCGGGCTCCGGCGAGGGTTGACCTTTTTTCCCGATCACTCGTGGGAACAACATGGAGGACTTAAATTTAAATACAAAAACAAAAGAAAAAAAACAAAAAAAACAACTCTCCCTCTAGGGGGCAACCCCACTGATCGGCTGGAGGATCTTGGATGGATCCAGCCGAATACAGAAAACTATCGGGCGCTGCAAAGCGAAAACTGAAGCGCCAACGACTGCAAGAGGCAGGAACCGGGAGCAAAGGCACCGGGACAGTCCCAAGCAGTCAGCCGCAACCAGGGCCTTCAGGGACCAGGGCTGGCGCAAGAAAAGGGGGCAACGACGGGAGAGGGTCAAAATAGAACCGATCCGAAGGAAGTACCCCAAAGCAGCAGAAAAAAAGGAGCAGAGTGGAAGAACCTGCTCGTAGTTACAAAGAGGCCATCACTGGGGAAAAAATTGTAATTCTACCAGACGGTTACCCAGATGAGACCTTAAATGTCGAGCAGGCAGGGTTGATTAGAACCTACCTGCTTGAAAAAATTGATGAAATTGAGGATGGGGGGAATGTACCCCACCCGAGATTTCTTGAGGTACGCCACGACAGGGGAAGACTTAACGTGACCTGCGCGGACCTCGAAACCAGAACGTGGCTGGAAACAACAATAAAAGGCTGTATACCATGGGCGGGAGCGAAACTAGTACTCAGGGAGGCCAAGGACGTTCCCAAACCAGTGTACACCCTAGCTTGGATACCAGTACTGGAAGTCAAAACTATTCTGCACAGGCTGCAGAAACAGAATAAAGGTCTTTTTTGCCAAGACCTGGCAGGTGACGGACTCCAAGCCGGACCCCAAGGGACAGCAGGTAGTCATCGCCATGTCAGAACAGCCCTGGACTCAGCTACAGGACGTTGACTATAGGCCCTTCCTAAACTTCTCCCGGGTATCTTTTAAGAAACTGGGTAAGAAGGACGAAGACGAGAAGAAAGAAGGGCAGGCAGAAGAAGGACCTTCTCAGGCGATGGAAGTGGAGGGATCTTTGGAACCTCCACTCTCGCAATCGCCAGAGGAAATGGAGGTAGAGGGGCCTCGAGAACCTCTACCAACAGAAGAACCACAGGCGGAAGGGACTTCAGAACCCCCCCAGGTGAAAGAAGCGGGAGGGTCTAAGGAACCTCCCTCTCCTTAAGCCCAGAAAAATAAAACCTAAGTAGAAGCTACAATGGCGCTGAAACTGCTACAGGTAAATATACACCATTGTAAGAACGCATCGGCGGTCTTACAGGCTTATGCCATCAAAAATAATATTGACATTATATTAATTCAAGAACTTTGGATTAAGGGTAATAAAATAATGGGACTAGGGATGACCAATGGCTGAACTCTGCACAGCTCCGATTAAGTCATGCCTAGAACCTGCATACTTGCTAAATCAAATTTGAATCTGATCACATTAAGAGACCTTTCTTGTAGAGATCTTGTGGCAGTCAAAACCAAAATGGCTATGGAAGGGAACGAGAGGGAACTCATTATCGGATCCGTTTACCTCCCATATGACCAGCCAGGAGATCCACCCGCTCCTGAGATGAGGAAGCTAGTAGGACACTGCAGAGGGGCGAATCTGCAGCTACTACTAGGATGTGATGCAAACGCTCACCACATAGCGTGGGGAAGCAATAACACCAACCCCAGAGGTAAGTCACTCCTTGATTTCTTTTTAGAAAATAGGCTCTTGACAATGAATCTAGGGAATGAACCCACATTTGTAACTAGTGTTAGAATGGAGGTCATTGATATAACTGTAGCCACTACAGCTATGGCAAACATGGTAGAAAAATGGTATGTATCTGAAGAGCCATCGCTCTCGGACCACAGATACATCAGATTTGATATCAAAACACCAGTGCTAACCGACCTGGAGTACAGGAATCCCAGAAACTGCAACTGGGGGTCATATAAAGAGAACCTTAAGCATGCACTACAGGATTGCCCCTCCAGGGCCAGTAACACTGTTGAATTAGAAACAATGGCAGATGCCATCGCTGAATCACTGATAAATGCCTTCGAATCGAGTTGTACTGCAACTTCCAGAAGGTCAACCGGAGATGTTCCATGGTGGAACGGTCGACTTTCAGAGCTGCGGGTGGAGACAAGAAGGCTATTTAACAAAGCAAAAAGGACAGGGAAGTGGGAACCTTATAAAGAAGTCCTTACAAAATACAATAACGAAGTTAAGAAAGCAAAACGATCCTCATGGAAGGAGTACTGCAAGGGAGTCGACAAGACACCAGAAGGAGCAAAACTCCAAAAAGCGCTAGCGAAAGATAGACCACAGATAGTGGGAACACTAAAAAAACCTGAAGGAGGATACACGGAAACTGGGAAAGAAACACTGGCAGTTCTACTACAGGCACACTTCCCAGGCAGTATACTATTACAGGAAGATAATACCAGTGATCAGGGTGTAGAAATACCTTTACGCAGGGCCACACAAGAGAACTGGAAGACAGCACATCAAGTGATAAACATAACAAAACTTAAATGGGCATTACACAGTTTTGAACCATTTAAAGCTCCAGGTGGAGACGGGATCTACCCAGCTCTACTCACTCAGCGCTGGGGTGAACTATCCACCCGTCTATGTGCAATGCTAAGGGCAAGTCTGGCCCTAGGTTACATACCAGCAAGCTGGAGAAAAGTGAGAGTGGTATTTATACCAAAGCCGGGAAAAGAAAGCTATGCCCAGGCTAAATCTTACCGACCAATAAGTCTGACGTCATTCATTCTCAAGACGCTAGAAAAGTTAATTGACAGGTATATAAGGGACGAAGTACTGGTGATTTCTCCATTACATAGATACCAATATGCCTACCAATCAGGAAAATCCTGCGAACTGGCTATACACGAACTAGTCAGCAAGGGGGAAAAACCATACAATCCAAAGACTTTGGCCTAGGAGCCTTTCTGGATATCGAAGGTGCTTTTGACAACACCTCGTTCGACTCAATTCATCTAACCTTGAATAGCAGGGGAATAAATGACACCCTGAGCAGATGGATACTAAACATGCTTAAAAGCAGAGTCATAACCACTTCTCTTTATAAGACAACCGTGAAAGTGTCGGTGACCAGAGGGTGTCACCTCTACTGTGGAACCTCGTGGTGGATGGCCTTCTACGGGAACTAGAGGAGAGGGGCTTATACACACAGGGCTACGCTGACGACATCACCATCTACATACACAGAAAATTTGAGGGCGTAGTATTCGAAAGAATGCAATTGGCCCTCAACATTGTGGAAAGATGGTGTGAAGCCAAGGGACTATCGGTCAACCCGGAAAAGACCTCGCTTATGTCAATCACAAGAAAAAAAACCAATATAGGAAACTAATACTATACGGAAAAGAACTACAGATGGTGGACAAGGTCAAATATTTGGGTGTGATTTTAGACACCAAATTGACATTCAAACACCATATGGAACATGTTACAAGCAAAGGCTGCAGAGCATTCTGGACCTGCAGAAGAATGTTTGGAAAAACATGGGGACTGTCACCAAAAATGGTATACTGGCTCTTCACAAGAGTCATTATACCAACGATAACCTATGCATCCTTGGTATGGTGGCACAAGGCAAGCAATATTAAAAATAAGAACTCGCTTAGCAAAATACAAAGAATGGCCTGTATTGGAATAACGGGGGCAATGTCAACAACCCCGACAGCCGCGTTAGAAGCCCTGCTGAACCTCCCCTCATTACACCTAAGGGTAGAGGCGGAAGCGAGACTAGGGGCATATAGGCTGAAAATACAAGGGTATGATCGTTATCCTGGACATCGAGGATACCATACCGAAATCTTTAACCGATTACGTGAAAACCTCATCCTGCAGATGAAGTCCGACAAAATAAAGACATCTTACCAGTTCCAAAAACCGTTTGAAGTATATCTTCCAGAGCGGGAAGAGTGGAACGAGGAAGAAGTCTTAACCAAACTAAAAGGGGAAGTCTGGTACACAGACGGATCAAGAACAGAAAATGGAACAGGTCTGGGCATTTATGGCACGGGACCAGGAAATGCAATAAGCATAAACCTGGGACAATATGCAACAGTATTCCAGACCGAGGTAACAGCAATTCTAACCTGCGCCCAATTAATGGTGCAGAGATCCTACAAAGGCAGGAGAATACACATCCTGACAGACAGCCAAGCAGCTATAAAAGCGCTGTCATCCAACCAGTTCAACTCAGAACTGGTATATGAATGCCATAAAAAACTGGTTCAACTGGGAGAACACAACAAACTTAGCCTGTCGTGGGTCCCAGGTCACCAAGGAATAATAGGCAACGAAAAAGCAGACAAACTAGCAAAATCAGCCAGTACTATCCAGCTGATAGGACCAGAGCCTACCTGTAACATAGCTTATAGCATGATCATGGAGCAAACTAGAAGCTGGTTACGAGATAAACATCGCAAATTCTGGCAAAACTACCCTAAAGCAAGGCACTCTGGAAACTTCATAGGGGAATCGTCCAAGAAAGCAACGCTGGCACTCCTGGAAAATGGAAGGGAGAAAATAAAACACATAACAAGGATAACTACAGAACACTTATATGAACAAACATATGCACACAATAGGAGTGGAAACAAACACAGACTGTAGATTCTGTGAAGAGGAGGACGAAACTCCAATCCACTGGATATGCGAGTGCGAGGAACTCATAACTCTGCGACATAAACACTTTGGGGAAACAACGATCGAACCCCAACTGCTGATAAACACCTCACTAAACTCACTAGTAAGCTTTTTTGAGGACATCGGAATACCTCTGTGAGGCTAGGTGAAGCACTGGGATGTGCACAATAGGTCTTTTAGGCTGCAGTGCAGAAAGGGGAACTAACCCAACCAGAAGTATATACAGTGTGTCTGCTTAAGTTCGCACCATATGGAAAACTTTTTATTATTAATTTTACAAAAAAAGTTATTCTTTATAAAAAGTTCTGCATGGTCCAAAACTTAAAATTCAATCATCAGATATCAATTTTTTACGCCGTATACGAGGAATGTCAAAAAATATGAATTCTGCTCAAGAGTAAAGTACCTTTATTTGTGACAATACCGAAAATTGTTATTAAGAAAAGTTGATTAGAATCGAAAACTACGTTCAAATATCCAATTACACCTATCTACTATGAAAATCAGGTTTTGTTATTTTTCACATTTATTTAAGTTGTTTCATATGGAAAACTTTATTTTTGACAATATCGGAAACTTTTTTCAGTTATCACTTTATTCGTTAAAACTTTGATAACCTTCAAGTCTTGTAACCTCTATGTTGCATTATTTTGATGATTTTCCATATGAAACAACTTAAAAAAAATTGAAAACTAACAAAACCTGATTTTCATCGTAGATAGGTGTAATTGGATATTTGAACGTAGTTTTCGATTCTAATCAACTTTTCTTAATAACAATTTTCGATATTGTCACAAATGAAGGTACTTTACACTTGAGCAGAATTCATATTTTTTGACATTCCTCGTATACGGCTTAAAAAATTTGATATCTGCTGATTGCATTTTAAGTTTTGGACCATGCAGAACTTTTTATAAAGAATAACTTTTTTCGTAAAATTAATAAAAAAGTTTTCCATATGGTGCGAACTTAAGCACACACACTGTATAATAATAATAATAGGTTTTATCTAATTTTCTAAATTGTGTTGAGTTTTCTTGTCATATTTTACAAAAGATAATCATGGTCACATATTGTGTGGCCTATGGGTGCAATCATTTGCAAGATAAACGAATTAAAAGACAATTCCACACGTAAGTTATATCCAATTGTAAACCTAACCTACAAATTTCTTTGCATTTATTTTTGAATGGAAACTTTTAAGTAATACCTAGAGGTACGTTTATTTAATTAATCATGTAACGTTTAATAAAATACGTAGCAATAGTAATATTGGACAATGTTGAGGTCTCAATTTACACATGCAAATGTATTTTTAATTGATATTATGAAATATGCTTATAGTATGCACTGTTAATGTTGTTACCTACCTAAATTTTGTACTGTTTTTAGTTTTCTATTTTCTCGCCCAGAGGCATTGCGTCTTTGGATTGCAGCAATTCGAAGACAGAATTGGAAACCTTCAAAAACTAGTAGGATATGTAGCGATCATTTTAAAGACGGTGATTATATAAAAAAGCCGGGTGCTGCTGTAAAAATGTTAAAGCCTGATGCTGTACCTAGCATTTTTGCGTTTCCAGTACATTTACAAAAAAAACCTACATGCAGAAGAAAACTTGTTTATCAAGCTCAGACACAACCATCGTCATATAAAGCTATGGAGTGTGTGGCATATGAGCCAGAATGTGTAGTAAGTGTTTACCTAATGATTATTATACTAATCAATGTGTTTGGTTTAACATTTATGTGGTTGACTGAAATGCAGATCATTAAAATATGTAAACAAGTAGTTGTTAGAGCTCTTAGCTGTCTCATAAATTAGATTTACAATTTAAAACTATTGCAAGTTTACCAAACTCAAATGTGTACATACTTACCAACTTTTTTAATTTTCAGAAAAAAATTAAATTACATACAGAATACCCAGAACCCAAATATGTAGATGCTACTACGTCCCCCATAAAAAAATCAACATCTACAATTCAGTTGAAGAGAAAAATAAAAACCCTCAATCAAAAAGTTCATCGCAGGAACAACAAAATTGAATCGATGGCCGCCCTTATAAAACAGCTTCAGGATACTGGAAATTCGACTAAAAATTTAAATTCAATTTTAGAACATTTTCAAAGTTTTCCTTTAAAGTTTGTGGTGCACCAAAGGGAAAACTCCAATACAAATCTACAGAAAAGAAAATACAGTGACATGATGAAACAGTTTTCACAGACACTATATTTTTACTCCCCAAAAGCATATAAATTTGTCCGTCAGCACTTTTTATTACCAAATCCACGTACGATAAGAAAGTGGCTTGCTTGCTTCGATTGCAATGCCGGAATTTTAAGCGAAGTATTAGCATTTTTAAAAGAAGAATGTCTTAAAAAGCCGCATATAAAAGACTGTGCTTTAGTTTTTGATGCCATGTCAATAAGGAAACAAATATCTTGGGATATAAAGTCTGGAAGATTTGTCGGTTACGAGAATTATAGAGGTGTCATCAGTACCGATGTAGAATGCCCAGCTTTAGAAATGCTAATGTTTCAAATAGTTAGCTATGGAGGTAATTTTAAATGTCCATTCGCTTATTTTCTGACTAATAAAACAGATAAAAACGTACAGTCGCAGTTGGTGCTTTGCTGTTTACGAAGTCTGGCTGATGTTGGGATCACAATCAGATCAATCACTTGTGACGGAACAGCAACAAACATTCCAACATTTGTGCAGTTGGGCTGTAAAATTTCAAGTGCTGAAATCGTTCCCTACTTTAAGCACCCGTCTCTAGAGTGTAGGGTGTACTGCATGATGGATCCTTGTCATATGCTTAAACTTGCAAGAAACACAATGGCAGAAAAAAATATGTCCAAGAAGGAAAATATAAAATGGGATTTTTTAACGGAGCTAAATAAACTCCAAGAAGCGGAAGACATGAAGTTAGCTAACTCCGTAACTTCAAGTCATGTAAATTATAAAAATAAAATCATGAGTGTCCGTTTGGCTGCACAAGCACTTAGTTCAGGTGTGGCTGATGCACTAGAGTATTTGAAACGAACAGGTAATGTAAAGTTCCAAAATTGCGATGCAACTGTAGAATTTATTAGGCAAATAGATAGAATGTTTGATATCCTAAATTCTAGAAATCCTTTTGGTAAAGGCTTCAAAGCACATAGCCGCCCGAAAACAATACAATACTTTCCTGAAATTTTTCTGAAAATAACGAACTACCTTAAGAGTTTAGAAATTGATGGCATTGCGTTATTAAACCATCCACGGAAAACGTTTGCTTTAGGATCTATTATCAGCATGGAAAGTACCCTAAAGTTAGCTATAGATTTGTTTGAAAAACCACAGGAGCCCCTGAAGTATTTTTTAGCCTACAAGTGTTCCCAAGATCATATTGAATAGTTTTTTTCCTGCATACGGGCGCGTGGAGGCTGGAATAACAATCCAAATTGTTTACAAATCAAATGGGCCTTAAGACAGTTGTTATTTCGTAATCAAGTTACAGCTGCTGTAAATGGAAACTGCATTGATATTGGAAGTCAATGTACTCCAGTGTGTGAATTCCGAAATGAAAGCGACTTTTCTGAAATTGAATTCTCTCAGTATTTACCAACAAATTATCTTTCAGATTTTCAAGAAAATGCTGTCTTTTACATTTCGGGATTCATTGTACGAAAATTGATAGGATTAATTAGTTGTAAATATTGTATCGATATTTTATTATATAAAGAACAATGTAATTCTGACCACACATATAATGCAAGGGCTGCTACATATATGCATTTCACTAATTTTGTTTCTAGAGGGGGCTTAATAAAGGCATCTAGTATTGTATATAAGATAGTGGAGTTTGCTGAGAAAAACATTAGGATACTCTTAAATGGAAGAATGTCAAATATAAACTTTAGACAACAAATAGAACATTCAGCTGTGCTGTAATTTTCTCAGAAAATTACACTATTTAAGCCTAAACATTCTGTTACAGAGGAGTTTATCCGAAGACTTACATGAACTGCAACTAATAAAAAAAATTGTTCATTGTTACAGTAAATGTAGATTATATAGTCACAGTAGGAAAGCTACAGAGACCATTCAGAGCAAGGGAGCTACAGTAGACAAAACATGTCAAAGTTAATCTTATTCAAAAATGTGTAAAACAAATGTTATTTATACCTAATATGTATACATGTCCTTTTTTAGTTTAATGTATTAGTGGACATTTTTTTTTCAAATTATCTTGTTTTTTTATTCTCCTATACTATAAATACAAATGTTACCTGATACATCCCAGAACTTCAAGTTTTCATCATTGTTTTAGACAATCCAAAAGTCTAAGAGCCAAGCAATAAGATTGGGGGGGCTACCTTTTAAAAACATGTCAATGGAAAATGTATTACTTAAATATGAAAAAAATGAGTATTTTTTTAATACATATCAAGGAAAATTCCCAACCCACTTCCTTATTAAATCTGCTAATTAATTTCATTTTATTAAGCAATTGCCTCATCTTTCCGGCTACCTTCTGCAGAGAGACAGAGATAGGTATACTTCACCATCGCGGTTTGCATACTTTCCGCCCTGCCTCAACACGCGTTCAGTGAGAGTCCCTTCCAGTTATTCATAGTATACAGTTCAATGAGGTTATATGACAACTTAACCTCACTCTTGGCCAATTTAGCTAAGTACATTCCAGGCCAAAACTATTATGGGTGGTGCACTTTCCCCATGAATTTTGTATTTTTAAGGTCACTATATCAATAAGGTACCGCCATTCCATTCCTCGCTTGAGAATGTGAGAAAATTGTGAGATAAGGATAACAAATACAAATTTCCCAAGTGCAATAGGGAAGACACTAGTTTTTGGGAATTTTCTTTTTTGTGTAATGGCACTTGTAAAGTGAGGAATCTGTTAGGTTATGTGTTTTTATCCCCAGTTGGAGAAAATTGTGCGACAAGGATAGATATAAAAAATCACTAATGGCGGTACCTTATTGATATAGTGACCTTATGTATTTTGGGGAAACTGCACCACCTAGCGTGGGGCAACTGCACCCTGTAGCATATTGATGGTTTATTGTATTTTTTAGTTGAAAATGCCACGACACTACCAACGACGCTCTAAAAGAAAGCCATATACAGAGGCCCAGTTAAATGAAGCTCTGCAGAAATGTAGAACTGGAATTTTGACAGTTAAGACTTGTTCACGTTATTCAATTCCTCGGGAAACTTTGCGTGATCACCTCAAGGGTCGTCGAGGAAAAAAAGGCTCCACAGTAGGTGGCGGCGGAGGACCAAGAGCACTTTCAGCACCAGCAGAAAATGAATTAGCTGAATGTCTACGAATTATGGCCAAGTGGGGGTTTGGATTAAGTCGAACCGAGGTGATGGATCTGGTTGAAATGTATATTCAATCTAATAATATAAAAATTCGCTTCAAGAATGGTCGTCCAGGCGAAGACTGGTGGCTGGCTTTTAAAAAAAAGGCACCATCTGTCTATCAGGAAACCTGAACCCCTAGAACATACCAGAAATACACAAACCAATCCGTTTTTGTTTATGGATTTTTTTATCTATTAGAGGCAACAGTAACCGATTTACTAGATTTTGGTGTTGATTTTACAGGATACAACATAAACTAAAATACACTTTGATTTTTGTATGTTTGTATACGTTCAGTAATATACCATTAAATTTTGTTTGTTGGTTTTCTTGGAAACTAAGTATATTAAAATTCTTATATTTTTGCTAATAGAGGCAGTTGACTAATGTATATTTCAGGCAATTACCCCACGGTATATTTATTCTTTCATTAGGCAAGAATAATATGGGGTGGTGCAGTTGCCCCAGCTATAAGGGGTAAGTGCACCACCTACCAATCTTTTCTTGTTAACTTGAGCAATTTATTACAAATGGAACTAAATTTACGTAGCATAATGTTCAAACTTTTACTTGTATATAAATGCAAATTTAACCTCTCGGTGCAAGCTGACAACTACACTCTTATGTACACTTACGTTAGGGTGAATATTGAACGTCCTGCCAGTAATCGCATATAATTCGGTGCGTGCGGAAGTGAGGTTATTGCTGTAATGCTAATCGTTGTTTGGTACAGTGTTTATGGATTATTTTCATAATAAAATTCGGTAAGTAGGAAAATACTTTTGCCAGTGTGTGTGGATCTAATTGTAATGATCTGCTGGCACCCTGCATATGCTAAAAATGCACTTAGTTGTCCACATATGCGGCCAGTGGTCGTATACTGTTACTAAATAAACTTTTGTATCATTCATGCATGTCACTTATTTATTTCTCTATAATGCAGATTATCATGGATGATATGAATGCAATTCCTACAATAAGCTTCTATGGTCCAAAAAAAGAGCAGATTCACATTTTAACCAATTTACAAGACCCCAACTCTTCAGATTTGAAGGAAGTGGAAGTTATGAGTGACACAGACGAAGAAGAAACAGCCTTGCAAGCAAATCAGGAAAATGATGAACCGTTGTCGAGTGATAGCGAGAACAGTGATAATGAAGATAATTTGCCCCTTTCAGAATTACGGAAAAGGCTGCAATCAAATCAAATAAGTAACAACACACAGCCAAATTCTCCTGTTGGACAATCACAGTTGATGAAATGGTATCGTAACAGAGACAACGAATATTTTGATAATCCTCCGAATTTTCTGGGTTTAGAAGAAATTCTTATTGATGGGGAAACCCCATATTCGTTTTTTATCAAATTATGGCCAGAAGAACTCTTTCAGTTACTAACTAGAGAAACTATTAGGTATGCTGTCCAATCAGACAAAGAAAATTTCTTCATTTCAATAAAAGAAATGAAGACATTCTTTGGAATAAATATAATAATGACATACATCAGGTATCCATCCTACAGAATGTATTGGTCATCCACTCCTGGTTTGGGACTTGGAATTATTTCTCAAGCTATGTCGCTAAAGCGATTCAAAGCTATAAAGAGATATTTACATACTATAAATAATGACGATATCCCTCAAGGTAATACCAACTGTTTCATAAAGGTTCAATCAGTATTGGACATTCTTTCCCGTACCTTCCATTCTGCTGCAACTTCCACTGAATACATGGCAATTGATGAGATGATAATACCCTTCAAAGGTAGACACAGGGGTAAACAGTACATAAAATCGAAACCCAAAAAGTGGGGCTTCAAAGTGTGGGTACGAGCGTCTTCTAATGGATACGTTTCAAAGTTTGAAATGTATCAGTCATCTAAAAATGTGAATATACCAACAACAGAACTGGGGGTAATGGGCGATACTGTGGTAAGATTATGTGATGGAATCGCAAACATGAATCACAAGATAATATTGGATAATCTTTTTACAAGTATCCGGTTGATCAGATTCTTGAAAGACGATGGTATATACGACCTAGGAACAGTCAGATCTAATCGACTACATGGTGCTAATGAAAAATTAGAAGGTCAAAAGGTATTACAACAAAGGGGTAGAGGATCAGTTTCCGTGGTAACATCTTCAGAGAACATTACCATAGTGAGGTGGGTCGATAATAAACTTATCCATATGATATCATCTTTCGCAGGAAGTGAACCTCAGGACACAGTTCGTAGGTGGGATCGAAAGCGTAAAGAACACATCGAAGTGTCGAGGCCCCACGCTGTTGCTCGGTATAATAAATTTATGGGGGGTGTTGATTTGACTGACAGGATGGTAGCTCATTACGCACATAACATCAAAAATAAAAAAGTTTATATGAGAATTTTGTATCACTTCATGAATATCGCTATAATAAATTCCTGGATTCTGTATCGAAAGCAGAAGCAATCAAAAATACCCTTACTAGAATTCAAAGCGTATGTAGCAACAGCCCTGATTAGTCTAAATGAAGAACCAAGAAAGCGTGGAAGACCAACGAATGACGATTCTCCGATTCCAAAGAAAAAAACAAGCATGGTGCAAGGCCCTTCCTGAAATACGAACTGACGGAATAGGCCACTATCCTGTGAAAGTCATAACCCGGAATCCTCCTCGATGTTAGGATCAGTCCTATAAACGAAGAACCCGCTACATTTGTGGTAAATGTAAGGAACCCGTTTGCCCGGAATGTATGGAAGCATTTCATGCATAACCCAAGGAGTACAATGTACACATACTTGGACGTAATTTTTTTTGATAATTAGGATAAAAAAAATATTTAATCAATAATTATATGTATTTAATGAATTTTGATATAATAACCAATAAAAAAAAATTTTAAAGCGTTTTTGATTTGTAAGAAAAAAATTGTCCCAGAAGAGGTTAAAAAGATTTGTATATTGCTGTTATAATTTACCCTAGAGTGCAATTTGCTATTTTCAGGGGTGCACTTTTCCCACTTGACCCTACATGGGAAGAAAACGATATTCACTTTCTTTTATTGCCGCCAAATTCGACTCATTTACTACAACCCTTAGATGTTGCCTTCTTTGGGCCGATGAAGAGATATTGGCATGCCGGACTTACTGAATGGAAGCTAAGAAATAAAGGCGTTCTTCCGAAAAGCGAGTTCCCAAGACTATTAAAACACACACTAGAATCTTTGGGAGGAAATATAGAGAAAAATCTGAAAGCTGGTTTTAAGGCATGCGGCATCGTACCTTTTGACGCTGAAGCCGTTTTAAATAAATTACCCACGGAATCAGCGCTCCCCTCAACTTCTACAGACCATCATTGGACCAAGACCTTTTCGGAATATTTGAAAGCTTGCAGGTGGGAAGAAAAAGAAGCCCAAAAGATGTGCCTAATGAATACCTATTTTTTGAAAATATAAGGTAAAACTGGGTAACATTGACATAAGGGATACATTGACACATTTTCAAAATTCCCTCCCGTGGTGAATAGGTACAATAATAATATGAGTTCATTAACACGAAAAATTTGTTTATTTACTCCAGTGGGATAAGTAACGCATTACGTCACTCATTTGACACTATTTCAGTTAGGTAATGATGCTCATGACACCACTCAGTTATGTAATAGTTTCATTACGCAACTGAGTTGTGTAATGACTTCATTACGTAACTGAAATAGTGTCAAATGAATGACATAGTGACATTTGCCTACTAAAATATTTTTGAAAATGACAGATCTGACATTTCTCTTAATGCACTTTTCTCAATTTTAGGCAGTCGTAGATAAAATTTTGTACGATACGTGTGGGATAACAGCATCATTAATATACTTGTGTGCTTACATAACTCGTGCTACGCACTCGTTTGTAACTTACACACACGTATATTAATGATGCTGTTATCCCACTTGTATAGTAAATAACTACACTCACTGGCACGAAAAACGGAGCACTTGCATTTTTTTATTAGATTTAAAATTGTATCCCTTTGTGATGTTTTATTATTACATTTATTATTATACATTTATTATACATTGAACATTATAACATGTATAATAAATGTATAATAATAAATGTAATAATAAAACATCACAAAGGGATACAATTTTAAATCTAATAAAAAAAAAGTGCTCCGTTTTTCGAGCCAGTGAGTGTATTATTTACTTCTAATGTTATTTCAGAACGTACTGTTAATTATTTTGAAAAACTGTAATTATTTTTTTGAGGTTAAGTTTGACAGGGTGTCAATATTACCCTTTGCCATTGTGTCAATCATTTATTGTTTATTTTTCTGCTCGAAAGAAGGATCCTCTTACAAAACGTAGGCCTTATCAAACCTACAGCAGGGATAGTATGGAAAAAGCTCTTGAAAGTGTAAATACTGGAGGTTTAAGCACTAAGAGAGCTGCTGCAATGTACGGAATTAACCGTTCAACATTAATTAACCATCTGAAAAACTATAAATGTCACAAAATTGGCAGACCTACAGTGCTAATCAACCAGGAAGAAAGGTTATTAGTCAATTCTTTGATTAAACTTGCAGATTGGGGCTATGGGCTTAGCAGATTGCGACTAAGGATCTGCGTGCAAGATTATGTAAAACGTATGGACAGAGATAATCCATTTAAAAATGGGTTGCCTGGAATTGATTGGGTCATGGGATTTGAGAATCGTTGGAAACGTCAGCTGAGCAACAGAGTTGCACAGAATCTACCAAAAAATAGAGCAGAAGGTAGCTCTCTTGAAGTAATAACCGATTTTTATAACAAGTTGGAGAGTACTATTGAGCGCCTACAACTTTTAAATAAGCCGCAAAATATATTTAACTGCGATGAGACTGGCTTCCAAACTGATGCTGGTCTCCAAAAAAAATTGTGTCGTAAGGGTTCACACAATCCGCATAACCTTGTGGGAAGTGTTACCAAAGCTCCCTACACAGTGTTAGTTTGTTGCAGTGCTATTGGGGAATACCTGCCAATGTTTATAAAGTACAAAGGCTTACACCTTTATAATACATGGTGCAAAAATGGACCTGAAAATGCCGTTTATAATTATTGTTCTCCATCAGGGTGGATGGAAGCTGCACAATTCTCCGACTGGTTTGAAAACGTCTTTATAAAGGTTGTATCAAAATTAGATGGATCAAAATTGCTCATTTATGATGGTCATAACTCCCATATAACTTTGCCACTTATTGAACTGGTTATCTCAAATAACATTGAACTTTTCTGTTTGCCGGCGCATACGTCCCATCTTCTGCAACCTCTCGATGTTGGAGTTTTCAAAACAGTAAAAGCAACTTAGCGAAGTGTTTTGAGAGACTATTACCAAGAGACTGGATTTAAAAATGTTGATAAAATTGCATTTCCTAGACTTCTGAAAAACTAGAGGAATCTGGATGTTTTTCGAGAGCAAATGCTATCGGCGGTTTTGCAGGTGCTAGAATTTATCCTTGAGATAAAGAGAAAATTTTACAGAAATGCGACACTTCAACTGTCTTGTTTAATCCCGCCTCTGAAATTTCCAGTGAGATTACTGTTCCTGATGAGCCATCATCATCAAATGCTAGTAATAACAACTTAGATCAGTCCAAATCAAGAAGCACTTCTCCAACTGTAATATCACCATCAACATCCACACCAGAAATTACTCCAACAAAGAAGATAGAACTATCGTTGATGTCAGTCTTAAGACGACAGGAAGCTGTAAAGAAAACAGGCAAAAAGAGCAGGATTCGTCGTAAGTTTGCGAAAAGTTTGACCAGTGAAGAAATACGGGATAGAATGATAAAAATGCAGAAAGAAAAAGATGGGAATCCAAAACCTAAGAAGAAAGTTAACAATAAACGTAACAAAGTCCAGGAGAAAACTCAAGAAAGTAGTTCAGAGAGTGACGCTAGTATGCGACTTGTTAATGATTCTGATCTTGACATCTCTGAAGCAGAAACTCGCTTTATGGAATTAGAGGAAACTTCACCGAAAAATCCAGACCACCACTTTAAAGTTGGTTCTTGGGTAGTGGTGAAGTTTAAGCCTAACCAACATAATATTCAGACTAAAGAAGACTACTTAATACATTATGTAGGAAATATAATTGCCATGGATAGTAGAGAAACCGCAGTGAACTTTTTACGAAGACGTCAGAAGCATTTTATATATCCTGATGTGGTAGACGAATAAGAAATACTCCAAGATGACATTGTTAAAATTCTTCCTGAACCTCGCATACGTCGAGGATTGTATGCTTTTGAATGCAATTTTATTTGTTCAAAAACTCTTAAAGCGCTTACTATTTATTAATCCTTATTATTATAACTGGTTTATTAGTACTTATTCATTTTATTAGCAGCAATAAATAGCATTGTGTATAATTTTTATTAACCGTTATTACCGCAATTTTATATATTATGTCCTTATTTCCATGTTTTAAGTACTTATATAGTTACTTATCATATTTTTTCCTGTTAGAAATAGTTTGCAATGTGTCAAAGTACCCTTAAAACAGCAAACATTCCAAAACAACGTAGATATAATGGTGTCAATCTTAACCGGACCTCGGGAAACATTGACAGTTTACATTGCAAAAGAATTTTTTTTCCTCAAGATTGATTAACAAACAATTAATTATGTTGTAAATAATAATGCATAACATCATGCTCTATCTACTGCCAAAAAAGCAGACCTTTCCTAGATCTACTTGAAGATAAATAAAAGATTTTATAGTTGTGTCAATCTTACCCCATTTTACCTTAATATTTAAGAATACCTATATCCTGAGTTGTTAAATTTTAAGGAAATAAAACCCTTTTTGAGTTGAAATGTGGTCTATAACTTATTGTTCAACCACCAATGGATTAAAAATAAGGGGGCTACGTTATTTTCCATTTCATGTCATTCAGAGATGCCTCCGAATTCATAAAAAAAATAAAAGCCCCCTTTTGTCTCAATGCGGTCCTGTCCTCAACCTTCTTTTTGATTTTAGACTAACACTTTTATATTTTTTTAGCAAATTTTTGTTCGAACTCACCTTAGCTACTCGTTAAGTTCGATTTTCTATTAAAATACATGCATGTCAGAACTCACCCAACACATAGTGGTGAGTTCGGACACATTTTAGTAAGGTACACCGGGGTAAGTGGAACCCATTCCCGCTATTTTTGTAAATACGAATTTTAAAGTTGCTCCATCTAATGGATTTTAATGTTACTACCATCAACTACAAGCGCAGAGTGCGATTGTAACTCTACATCGCCAGTTTACTCGAGGAGACGCAATTGTTCGGATGTGTGCAGTTTTTGGTAGCATAGTGGACCTCGTGCAACACGTGAACTATTATTAATAATTTCGAGTGTTTGGAAGCCAGTTTCATATTATACACAGTAAGTACTTACCAATGCGTTGTTTAAGATATGATTGCAGTACAGAAGTGATATTTTTATCAGTTTTATTGAAACCTGCGTGGGTTACACTTGCCCCAGAAAATATCTCGTTGGGGCAAGTGTAACCCTGTCTAGGTTCCGCTTACCCCAGTCATATTCTTGGGCACATTTCGACCGTTTGCTAATAACTTTTATCATTGTGGGCTTTATTTTTAAGAGGGTCTTGTATCATTTGTTATAGGGATGGTGCGTACGTATAATCGGAAGAAAGATCCGCCACCCTATTCCAAAGAAGATTTGAATGGGGCAATAAATTCAGTTAAAAGTGGACAGTTAACTATATACAGGGCAGCAAAAACATATAACATACCAAAGCCAACATTATATAAGCACGTACATGGGCAAAGGGGAGTCAAAAGTAAAACCGGAGGTAGAGCAACTGCTATTCCATATGAAGAAGAGCAAAAAATGGCTAATTGCATCAAGACGATGGAAATGTGGGGTTTCGGCCTCTCAAAGACAGAGGTGTTGAATACCATAGCAAGTTATGTCAAAGAAAATCATATCCCAACACCGTTTAAAGATGGAGTACCAGGGGATGATTATTTCATGAGGTTTAAAAAAATTTTTAACTTGAGTCAGAAGAAACCCCAAAGCGTTGAAGTTGCACGTAAACGAAGTATAGACCCATTCATCATTTCTGCTTCTTTTGAATTGTTAAAGGAAGTCACCGCTAATGTTCCTCCTGCACAAATCTATAACATCGACGAAACCAGTTTTTGTTTGGATCCCAGTCGAATAAAAGTTGTTGGAGAGAAAGGTACTGCTGCTCATAGGGCAACAAGCGGGCCGGGAAAGGAAAATATAACTGTACTTATGGGAGCTAACGCTGCAGGGGAAAAGTTGCCTCCACTGATCGTCTTCAAGGGGAAAAATATATGGGATTCTTGGATGGCAGGGAAAGACCAAGAATATACTGGTATGACATACGCAGCTACCAAAAATGGGCGGATGGAAAGTAAGACTTTCGAAAACTATTTCATAAATAGTTTTATAAAAAACACGTCCCATGAGAGACCAATCATCTTAATCTACGATGGACATAGTTTGCATATTGGCATTTCCCTGGTTGAAAAAGCTGCTCAAGAGAACGTGGTTATATTGAAACTACCGCCGCATACGAGCCATGTTCTTCAACCAATGGACCTTAGTGTTTTCAAAACCCTAAAACTGAAGTGGGACGAAGAAATTATAAAGTGGCAAAGGAAAAATTATGGAGTAAAATTACCAAAATCAAACTTCTCGACTATTATTTCAAAAATTTGGTTAAACCTAGATACTGCAATTATAAAAAACGGCTTTGCAAAGGCTGGCATTGTTCCATATTGCGATACAGTTATTCCACCAGAAAGCTATGAACCACAAAAATACCGAAGATGGTGCAGCTTTCAGAATGACAAAGAAACGACGAATACTCTGCCATCTGATGAGCCTCTCACAGACATGCCATCAACATCTTCTGCATGGGTTGTTAATGGTAAAACTCCAAGAGGTGGAATAGACGGTTCAGATGATATTGATGGCAAGGCTTCAGGAGTCTGTATAGACGGCTGTGCAAAATATGTTGATGGCAAGGCTTCGGGAGTCTGTATAGAGGGCAGTGCATCTGGAACTTCAAATATTCGAAGTGTTTCTTTCGAAGAATTGCTTTTGGAACAGGTGAAACAAACACAAAGAACAACTACTGGAAGAAAACAAATTTGCGGGGGTGCCGAAGTAATAACTTCGGTGGAGGCCATCGCTAAGCTAAGACAAGCGAGTGAGAAGCCAGTTAAGCAAGTAAAGAAACAGAAGAAAAAAATTATTCACATTGAAGAAGACAGCGACGACAGCACTTACAGTGAAAATCTCGAAGAATTACAAATCGATTCAGATGAAGTGGAGGTCGAAGATGAGCGTATGGAGATGGAGAAAGAAAATGATTTTGTTGATTTTATGTCCGAAGACGTATCTATGGTGGAAATGGGGGACTGGATTATTGCTAAATTTTGTCATAATAAAAAGATTAAAATGTACGTCGGACAGCTAACTGAAACGGAAACGTGCCTGGAAGCAAAATTCTGTAGGAGGATTCGTTCAACTTCTACATTTTATTGGCCTAACGTTGAGGACAAGAGCATAATTCGACCAGAAGAGGTTTTTAAACATTTACCGCCGCCAACTGTCGATAAACGAGGCAAAGTAATATTTGACGTTTCATTTGATACATATAATATTGGCTAAATAAAAGTTGTTTTGAGTTAACTATTTCCTGTAATAAATATTTTTCGTGACAGAATGTGTACTTAATTATATACACTTGCCCCATCCACATTTCTGTGCTTTCTTATGATAATATCAGTCGTGGGTTACACTTACCCCAAACCATGGGGTAAGTGTACCCTAGATTCCAAAAAAATTTTTTTACATTTTTACATTGAAACTGTAAAACAGTTGGTCGTCATACTTTACACACAGATGGCTAATATGTCTGAGAACTAACACATCAATTTGTGATTAATCAAATTTCAACTATGGAAATTTGCGGTTCCACTTACCCCGGTGTACCTTAATAAAAAAAAATATATAAAATATTTATTTTAAAAAAATTAGGCAGGAAAGTGGATAAAGAAAGGCATGATTGCATGATAGAGTTATTGATCAACCAAGATGGTGGAAAGTGAAAATGAGGATGAAAACAGTTCTTCAATTTTCTATAAATGCTGCAGAAAAGTTAAATATAAAGCTGTGGTATGTGTAAATTGTGGAGCAGCCTATCACCCGAGCTGTTTAGTACGCTTGAAGCAGTTTGAAACAATAGATGAAACCAGAATAAAGTGTTGTAAACAAACAGAAAGTGAGGTTAAGCACGTGCACGTAGAAACGGAGGTTGGGCTGCTAAAATTGGCCTTAGGTGACAAACAAGAGATTATTAGTGCTTTACAGGATAAAATAAAGTTATTAGAAGAAGTAAAAAAGTTGCTTGAAGAGAAACTGGAAGGTAAAGGTGCAGCGGAAGTCAACGAGAGGGCCAGAAATTATCGTGATGTTGTGAAGCGGAATGAGGCAGTCGAAGCAATTATAATAAAGCCGAAAACCATTCAGAAGTCGTCGAGTACTAAAAATGATCTGAAGCTAAACGTGGATCCCGTTGGTGTATCAATCACAGGTGTAAGAAGTGCGGGGAATGGAAGCATAGTTGTGGAATGCGGGAACAAAGAAGATTCACAGAAATTGCAGAAACAAACCGAAGAGCCCCTAGGGAATAAATACGAAGTAAAATTGCCGAAGAAGAAGACGCCAAAAATTAAAATTGTCGGTATTTCCGAAAAATTAGAAAATGATCAACTGTTGAAGAAAATTCGAGCTCAGAATGAATGTATTACAGACAATGACTACATCAACATTCTTTACACCGGTGCAGTATCATATAAATGGGGCACGAGATATTATGTGAAGGCAGAAGTAAGTTGGCAGCTATTTCAGAAATTAATGGTACAAAAGAAGATAAATATTGGATGGGACAGATGTGCAATTTATGAGGAATTTGATATTCAGCGATGCTTTGTGTGTAACAGGTTTAACCACAAAGCTAAGGATTGTAAAAGGAAGGAAGTTTGTTCAAAAAGTGGAGATTACCATAATCGTCCGGTCGGCAGGTACATAATGAGGAGGGTTACCTGGACATAATTCCCAAGTTAATGAAATTTTGAGATATTGTTTGGGGATGGTATGGGTTGTGGAATCTGAGTTTTCGACCTCGAGGACCCTGTGCTAACTCGGGGAGGGCCGAAAAACCTCGACATTTTCGGACTTTCTTCGGTTTTTTACTTATATCTTCTGAACCATGCGTTTTCCGAGAAAAATGTTCTTATACAAAGTTGTAGAGCATTAAATTTCCTTCAATTGGTCAAAATTATCTGTTGATCCAATACTTACCGAGATACAGCAGTTGAAAGATTGAACAAATTTCTCAAAATGTAAAAAACTTAGAAAAATTCAGGTTTTTGCCTCATAACTTTCATTTTTCAACATATCTATGTGTATACTATACATACACATTGTTCTATATTTTAAACTAGCTGACCCGACAGACGTTATCCTGTCCAAATTTCAATAAATTTGTTTGTGATCGTTCTGTGAATTTGTGAAGTGCTATTGGAAATGTGTAAACAAAGTAAAATGGAAAAAAAAACGTATTTCTGAGTGATCATTGTATCTATTAACGATTGTGGCCATGGATATTCAATTTGAGGAGGAGGCAACAGTGTTGATAAGATTCTGTCTGGAAATGCTTATGCCAGAAATGTACGTGCACATAGCCTTGCTTCCGTTGCTTTAGGTGGTTTGATAATTGAAGTAATGGGATTAAAAGAGAAAGACCTGTTTGCACTGGATACAGTTGTTGATTCTTCCAACCAATCCGCGATAGGTTCTGAGGATCCAGCATTACAAGCTGTAGCTGTTAAATTTGCACAACTGCTGAAGAATATTGAGGAAAGAGGGCCAACTGCTGCACTGTGGATCCAATATTTTCGCATGTGTGCCCTTATAAAAAATTTATCAGAACCGAACGTGCAGGAGACTAGAACCTCCACCTTAACTCAGTCAGAGAAATGATCACATACTTTCATGCACTGGGCCATTTGAACTACGCCAAGAGTGCACATTTGTACTACCCAAGATATGATCAACTTGAAAGACAAGATGGATCCTGAAGAATATGACAAGTTCATCACCAAGGGCTACTTTGCTATACGCCGAACAGATAAATTCTGGTTAGGCATCTGGTCGGACATGACCATAGAGGAGGTCCTAATGCGAACCATGAAGAGTTATTGTGGGAATGCTATGCCTCCAAAGTATCAATGAGCAGATGGAAGTGTTCACCGGAGTTCGCCCAGGGACCACTGAGCAGCACGTGGATATGAGGCCTTCCCGCGTTGCTAGGGATAATCTTGATATCAAGAAACTTAATGACCACCCACCACTCCTAAATACACAAGATCTAATGGCAATTGGCACAGCGGCAGTTGCTCCTGATGGGGTCAACTGCTACTTAGCGCGAACTGTTGGCATCACTAGCATGAACACCTCTTTGGAACAAGACAATTTTCAAGACCTGAAGTTGAAGCGGAAGGATAAGGTGGTTACTCTAGCATCCATTTTCTGTTCTCTAAAAATTAAAAACAAGAAGTTCACAGTAGACCCTCCGACTCCATTTCAACGGATTTGAATCACCAAACAGTCAGATGCTGACCTCAGGAATTTATTCAAGTACGAGCTAGCCCCCTTCCCAATGTCCCTCTTCACAGTGGAAGGTATGCACAAAGGTATAAAGTCAATGTTATATGACGCATCAGCCCTATACAAGAAGAAGTAGACTTTGGCAATAGGAAATGTACCGTCATTGATGGTGGGTTCTTGCTGTGGGTTGCTTGGAGCAAATCAAAAGAAGCCAAATTCGATTTGATGTGTACGACTTTGTGCAGCGACACTTTGGGAGCAATACCATAGTAGTTTTCGATGGGTATCCTGTTGACCTCAATTACCAGAGCACCAAAGCAGCCGAACGATATCGACGGTCATTGCTGCACTCGTCCACGAAGTTTGTGTTTTCAAAGACAACACCCTGCGGTACAATTTCACAAGCAAAATGTCTTCATCGCACTGCTGATATCTGAAATGGAAGCAAAGGGGATTCAGGTTAAGCAGGCAACAGAAGATGCCGATGACTTTGATAGTGTCGTTATAACGAGAGAAGATATCTATCTTTTGGTTTTGCTAACAGCATTAGCTTCTTCTAAAAAGAAGATTTACTTCCACAAGAGTGGGAGAGGCAATATTCCCAGCGTTTTATATTCGTCTCATTCCTGCAAATTTAACACTCAAGACATTCTCTTCCTTCATGCAATTGGTGGATGTGACACATCAGCTCCCTTCGGCATTGGGAAGGAGAAAGTAATGCGAGCGTATGACAAAAACCCGTGGCTGTCAGATGTAGTCAGTATTTTCAATATGGGGGGTCACAAGGGCGGGGGCGGAGGTGCGGGGGAGGGGGGGTCAGGGGACATAAATAGTATGTATAGTATACATAGATATGCTAAAAAATAAAAGTTATGCGGCAAAAACCTGCATTTTTCTTAAATTTTGAGAAATTTGTTCCATCTTTCAACTGCTGTATCTCGGTAAATGTTGGGTCAACAAATAATTTTGACCAATTAGAATCGAAGGAAATGTAATGCTCTACAACTTTGTATAAAGGGTTTTTTTTCAAAAAACACATGCTTCAGAAGATATAAGCAAAACACCGAAAAAGGTCCGAAAATTTCGAGGTTTTTCGGCCCTCCCCGAGTTAGCACAAGGTCCTCGAGGTCGAAAACTCAGATCACACACCCCATACCATCCCCAAACAATATCCCAAAATTTCATTAACTTGGGAATTGTGTCCAGGTAGAAAGTACCTGCCGACCGGACTATAATCTCAAGGATTGTAAATCGAACATGGCTAAGTGCACAAATTGTGCGTATTTGGTGGAAAAACTTAAACTGAATGTACCTATCGATCACCATGTGTGGGACCCAGCTTGTTCAGTCTACGTGCGTAGAGTTAATATTGAAAGAAGTAGAACTGATTATACTAGTACATCCGAACATTTTTTATAACCAAGAATTTCGGGGTCCACATACCTGCACACAAACCTTGGAGCACAAGTACAACTAATACTCAAAGGGTAAAACTCAAAAGTGATAGTGCTTTTAATAAATCGAGCACAAATGTGTCATTAAGTGGAAAAAATTTAAATTTTCTAGTGTTTCACTTAAATGTGCAATCAATTAAGAACAAATTGAATGAAATTGAAGCATTTGTTATGCAACAGAATCCTGTTTCTTATGACGTACTGTGTTTCAGTGAGTATCACTGTACTAATGCGGAAGCGGATAGCTTAAGAATCTGCGACTATACAGTTGCGGCTAAATTTTGTAGGAGAAATTTTACACGGGGCGGAGTAATAATCCTTACCAAACCTAGTTATAACTCAAAAACTGTAAGTGGCTTATGCAGCCTTTCAGAAGAAATCCATTGTGAACTATGCGGAATAGAATTAGAAAACCTGAATACCATTATAATTTGTGTATATCGATCCCCAAACGGTGACTTTATAAAATTCATGGATGTTTTTGAAAAACTATTACTTCTACTTAACGTTACCAAAACAAATAAAAAAATAATAATAAATGGCGATTTCAGTATTAAATTTAATGTTGGCGATAACCGCAAATCTAGTTTTTGCAACTTACTTAGTTCTTTTGGCCTCATTGTAACTATAACAGAAAATACAAGACAAAAAAACTGTTTGGATAACGTAATCACAAACATCCATGAAACCAATTTTTCTAGTTACACATTTGACTGTAATCTATCCGACCACAACTGTGTTGTGCTCTCATGTGAAAATAGTAAACCTACAGAATCAAACAAAAAATTCAAATTTCGACCTATCAGTCAGACAGGTCTTTTCTGTCTACACAGCCACTTAGATACGGTAGACTGGTCATTTATTGATAACCGACACGTAGATATTGAAACTAAATCCAATCAATTCATTGATATCCTAAATCAGTCAGTATTATCTGCTTTTCCAGAAAAAACTATTAACATTACAAAAAAGTGTAATTCTAGTTCTAGTTTCTGGTTTAACGATAATCTCAGAAAAATGAGAGACTATTTATGTTCATTAATGGACTATCACAAACGTGTCCAAACTCCTGAATCATTTCAAACTTATAAAAATTATAGACAGCTGTATAAAGCGTCTATAAAAATCGCAAAACGAGACGCTTCTGATCATTATCTGAAAAAAAATAATTACTCTCCAAAATGCATGTGGAACCTAATCAATAAAAGAAGGCCACTGAAAAATACTTCCCCAGTTGCAAATAATAAAGACGCAAATAATTTCAATGATTATTTTGCTGAAGTTGCTGAAAAGTTATTAAATAATTTGAATTCTAACACAACAAATACAAACACAGCAGATATTTTGCCTAATTTCCAAAATCACATTAAATTCCACATCGAGAACGTCTCGTATAATAATATTAGAGACATTATAAATAGATTAAAAAATAAAAACAGTAAGGATTGTTACGAGATTAATACTAAAATAATTAAATGCATAAAAAACATAATTATTATTCCGCTAACAAATCTTATCAACCAGTGCATAAATCAGGCTATATTTCCAGCAATATTAAAAGTTACAAAAATAATACCCATTTACAAAAAAGATTCCTCTGAGGAAGTGGAAAATTATAGGCCTATTTCCTTGGTTCCGATTATAGGAAAAATTTATGAAACAGTCGTAAACAATCAAATCGTTCAGTTTCTACAGAAAAATTCAATTTTAAACGCTAATCAATTTGGCTTCAGAAAAAAAATTTCGACTACAAAAGCTGTAACGGAGTTAACAACAATGATAACCCGAAACTTTGAAAACTATACTTACGCTGGATGCCTTTTTTGTGATTTAAGTAAGGCTTTTGACTGTATGTGTTACAAAATACTATTAACCAAACTGAAAATATATGGTTTCCATGATTCTAGTTTAAATATAATTAAATCGTACCTTTCAAATCGATTTCAGTTTGTTCATTATAAAAACACAAATTCGGACCTACGCCCAGTTCAGAATGGAATTCCTCAAAGGTCCGTTTTAGGCCCTATCCTCTTTTTACTCTACATTAACGATTTGTCAAATTATGTGTCAACCGCAAATATTCTATTTGCAGATGACACAACAGCTACAGATATAAGTATCAATCTTCCATCATTGCACAGGGCAATGAGGCACACACAGTCAAATGCTGCTCAATGGTTTATTTCTAATAAACTAACCCTGAATGCTGGAAAGACTGAAAAGATGATTTTCAGTCTTCGTAGCATCCCTGGCTTTCGGAACCCAGAGAAGGTCAAATTTCTGGGTGTGTTCATTGACCCTACACTCACTTGGCGACCACACGTTGATTATATTTCCGCTAAATTATCAAAGAATATTTTTGTTCTAAGAAACCTGGTAAACGTAACATCTACCAAGGTAACTATTACAGCTTATCATTAGCTCTGCCATTCTATACTCATGTATGCTATCTTAGTGTGGGGTCACTGTGCTAGTGCTGCAAAGGTTTTTGCATTACAAAGAAAGGCAATGCGAATTATCGCAGGCCTGAAATATCGGGAGGACTGTCGACATGTTTTCCAGTCATATCATATACTTACATTTCCATGTGCATTTATTTATGAATGTTTACTATACGCAAAAGAACATATCGACAGTTACTCCAAAAATACCCACAATTTTGACACTCGCAACAAAAACAATATTTATATTGATTATTTACGACTGGAGAAGAGTCGAATAGGCCCTCTATATTATGCACTAAATTATTTAACTTACTACCGGAAAATACAAGAACCATGCCTTTAACAAATTTAAGGAAAAAATAAAAGCCTACTTAATAGAAAATGCATTTTATAGTGTTGCCGAATTTTGTGCACTCAAATTTGTCTAAAATCATGTTCCCATGTATGAATGTTTTTAATGCATTTTTTGTAATTTTTTTTAATTGCTTCTTGAATTGTATTGTTCCTCGACTTGTGTAAACACTCATGTAAGTGTATTTAGCACCAATAAAGGTTATTCTTATTCTTATTCTTATAAACTAACTTAATTAATTATTTTGTGATTTTTGACGAACTCGTAGCTTAGATGTATTTGAAAATCTGTCAAAAAGTGTCCGAACTCACCCAAGATGACGGTACTATTATTTCATATTCATGCATTTTTACTGGTATTTATAGTTTTTCTGTAATAGTCTTTGGGCTGCCCTGAAAATCTGTAAAACTGGGCAAAATGCGTTTTGCAAGTCTGTTCCTCGGTCATAGAAAAACAAACACAATACTTACTTATATGCTTTTGGACGAAAGTTGGAAACTTGATGCACCTGTTCCATATGGATATTTTTTTTGCAATTCGTAACCTAGTGTACAAAATTACATGCAGATTGTAGTTACTATTGATTTAGCATACAGCTTATTTTTGTCTGGCAGTTCTACAACCCCACAAATTCGGCTGCTAATTTTATAAGTTGGGATATCATATCACTGTGGATTGTGTGTGGTCTCTTTTTCATAGACCAGTCTCCCTGGAAGACGGCAGGAAGAATTCCGCATGCCCATGGATTCAAACCAAGAAGTCGCTTACTGCAAGCCTGATGCTCTTACTCAGTGCTATGCAGATTGCAGTATCACAATGAAATAAGTTGGTGACCACCATGGAAATAATTTGACACAACAACTGTAATTTTTTAACTACTGATTTCAATATCATACTCAATACAAATAAAATGTGTATTTAATAACATAATACTTGCAGATGGAGGCAGAGTAGGTAACACTTATAAGCCTCCTTTGTATACAATTCCAATGGGAAATGCAAAAGAAGAGTATCAAGTCAAGTACGAAAGGTTCAACTATGATGAGCAAGTAAACCCCAACATCCTAACAAAACAAAAACATACGAAGAAGAAGTACCTTCCAAATATAAAATAGGACTTTTTAGAAGAGATTATACTGATACCCTACAAACGACAACTATGATCCCCTTTGAGAGGCGATGATGCAGCTCCAACACATTATCTTCTTTATTATAGTGTGTTGTTGGTAATTCTGTAGTTGATCGAACTGTTCATGACCGATGAAGTTTCAGGAGGATTCCACATTCAGAGCTATAATCGTGATTTTAGAAGCAGGCTGTTGTAATGGTATATTTTAATACATGGTCTAATTAGGAATTTCTCTACTTTCGTTGACAAGTTTATTTGCAATCGCTGCATTTTATAATCTTCGTATGTAGCAACTTAGCTTCACAACTGAATTTTCCCGACGTTCTCATGCCATTATGCAATTCTCATTTGCTTCAATCTTTAAAGTCTTATTGTGGCATTTTTTTTTAATGTAGATGACAAGAAATTATAGATGGTGTATACAGGTTGTTCCAGTAATTTCTGTGTATTTTACGTTATAAACCTCGACTGCCGGGAAAATGACGGTGTACTTCACAGTATTATCAACCACATTCTTGCTAGAACAAAATAAAAATTACTATTACAAGATTACATATAATATACATAATGTAAAAAAGCAAACAAAACAAAATCAACAAAATACTTGGATATAAATAAGATAAAATATGAGACAGCAAAATTTAAGTTCTTATAATTGCTAATAGCTATTTACGATACAAGTTGCAAAATTTAAGTGTTTTAGGCATGCAACGTGGTTTGTCAACCGAGACCGAAGGTCGAATTTGACATCGCGTAGAGTGCCTAAAAACTTCTTTGCAATGTGCATCATACAAGATTTTATCTACTTTGCATAAAAATAATCAGAAACTTTGAATTTTAACATTTCATAAATATTACGAGGATCGTTCAATAGAAACACGTTTAGTCTGGCTAGCCGCGACTTGATCACCATGACAACGGCTATCAATTGTTTATAAAGCAATTAATTAGAAAGAACAAGCATTCAAATACCGCAATAGAACCTTGCAGAATTATTCACGTCAGAATAATATTCGTATTTTCTTGAGGAAGTTGTAGATATAGTCGTACTAAAATTATTTAAAGAAAATTTGGACGTGGAATTAAGGCCTGGTGCACTGGAGTGAGCACATCAAGTCAGAAGCAATGCCAGTAGCAGACATATCATCTTGAAATTTATTATCATGATCGCAAAGCTGTTTTAAATTGTAAAAAGAAATTGAAAAGAACTGGAATCACCGAGGATTTAACCAGATCTAGCCTGCAGGTTCTGAAGATGACCAAAGAGAAGTTTAGAAAAGAAAATGTATGGACCCACGATGGCAAGATCTGGATAAAGAGCAGTAGTAGCATACGAGCAGTCATCACTGACTTACATGTTTAATGGTTTCTTCCCTGCACTCGATTATGCCGGTGAATCACGTAAAGTACCTTTTCCTGAAATCGTCAAGAAAGCGGGCCATGGCAAATCCCAGTTTGATCTTGAAAGTGTCACTTTGCAAGACTAGTCACTTTTGAGATTTTTACAAGACTAGGCATTTTTACTTTACTTTACCTAGGTGACCGGTCACCCTCATCATGCGCCATAATGCGATAGAATTATATTTTTAAATTTTTAAAGAGAGATTTCAGAAAAAATTAATATATTACAACGCATGAAAGTGTCTATGCTTGATTCGGAGGCTTTGAAGAAGTACTCGGACGCTTCGCGTCCTCGTATTCTTCAACAAGCCTCCTCATCTGTAAAGCACTTTCATGCGTTGTAATGTAATATACTATTACCCATACAATAAAAATAAATAAATAAATCTTTATTTCTGACCTCAAAACAATTACAAGAAAGTAACTGGTACCAAGGCCTAGGCCCTTAGTAATAAAATGAAATTATTATTAAATATTTTTAAACCCAACCTAACAATATACAGTGTGTCCAAGATAAGGAGGGCCAGTATGGGGATCTCGGTAATGGTAAGAGATACAAATTTGGTTAAATGGAAAGAAAGTTGCGCAATTAAATGACTAAAAAAATGACGTTCAGAAATTCTTGATATGATTTTTCGTTTTTGAATTATCTCAAAAAAACCGAATTTTTGGATTTTCTTTTGTATTTTTTTCTGGCGTTAATATTAAAGTTAGAGCGAAACTGATTAAACTTCTTTATAGCAACTTTTAGTGGACTTAATGATTACGTTATCAATTTTTTTATCCGATGTTTCGTCTTCGAGAAACCATCATCAACTTCATTTTTTTAAATACGGTCCTGGTTTTTTTATGCCAAATTTGCAAAGCCCTTGTTACTCTGAATTCAACAATGTGCCACATATTATGGTTTAATTACGTTTCGAGCTTTTTTCTGATCATCATCAGACAATTTTTTAGATACGGACCTGCATTTCTCATAATTTTGTAAAAATAAGTTTATACAGTAAGTTACGCCTTTTTACATGCCGTTAAAATATTAAAATACACATCATAATGTCATAATTCTGATACATTAATTTAATAACCAACCAATAACTATTAACAATAAACAAAAAAGAAATGAACAAAAGATAGGCAGAAAGAATAACAAAACGAACATCGAAACCATTTAATAGGTATTAAATTTACAAAAGGTATTCAAAAAGGTTGCCATCATTCTCTATGCATAAATAACATCTAACTGTAGAATCTAAAACATTATTCAGCAATACTGGCGTTATACTTTGAAAGGCTTCAAGAACCAATCTTCTAAGTTCTTCTTCTATTTCAAAACGTTAAATACCTATTACATTGTTTCAAGGCTCGTTTTCTCATTCTTTCTGCCTATCTTTTGTTCATTTATTTGTTGTTTATTGTTAATAGTTATTGGTTGCTTATTAAATTAATATATTAGAATTATGACATTATGATGTGTATTTCAATATTTTAACGGCATGTAAAAAGGCGGAACTTACTGTATGAACTTATTTTTACAAAATTATGAGAAATGCAGGTCCGTATCTAAAAAAATTTCTGATGATGATCAGAAAAAAGCTCGAAACGTAATTAAACCATAATATGTGGCACATTGTTGAATTCAGAGTAACAAGGGCTTTGCAAATTTGGCATAAAAAAATCAGAACCGTATTTAAAAAAATGAAGTTGATGATGGTTTCTCGAAGACGAAACGTCGGATAAAAAAATTGATAACGTAATCATTAAGTCCACTAAAAGTTGCTATAAAGAAGTTTAATCAGTTTCATTCTAACTTTAATATTAACGCCAGAAAAAAATTAAATAGAAAATCCAAAAATTCGGTTTTTTTGAGATAATTCAAAAACGAAAAATCATATCAAGGATTTCGAAACGTCATTTTTTTAGTCCTTTAATTGCGCAACTTTCTTCCCATTTAACCAAATTTGTATCTCTTACCATTACCGAGATCCCCATACTGGCCCTCCTTATCTTGGACACACTGTATACTACAATTTGTTTATAATATTGAACAACACGTGTTAAATTTCAGTTTTCTAATTAAATTTAAATTCCACATCACATATATTATGACTAATTACATATTTCATATTTTTTACATATTACATATTACATATTGGTGTAGATTTTAGTTTTGACTGTCTCCATAAAAGTTGTTTTATTATTAATTTGTTTAATGTTTGTAGGTAGTTTGTTGTATATTTGTAGACTTCTGTATAGGGGGGAATCTTGTGTTTTTTTTTGTTTTGCGATATTCACTGCGAAATTGTAACTGTGACCGTATATTATAACTGTGCACATTGTCCACTCTTGTTAGTTGGCAGTTACTTTTTGTTTCACCACGAGAGATATTATAAATAAGTTTAATTTGTTCTAAATTTTTTAAGTCCTGTATATTTAGTAATTTTGTTTGATGATATACTTGCACTGTCGGAGTCATTCGGTTGATGTTGAAGAGAGATTTTATTGCTTTATTTTGCATCCGCTGTAGCATATTTATGTGGCAGCCAGCAGCATTTCCCCAGCAGGGAATCAGGTATCTAAGAGTACTTTCGATCTGACAGTGATAAACTATATTTTTAGTTTCGGTGTTTAGGTAGTTAGAACAGTTTCTTGTCGCACCTATCATTGAGGCAATTTTTTTGTCACTGAGGATATGTGATTTGTCCACTGTAATTTGTTGTCTATGTGTAATCCTAAATATTTGTAATTGTCCACTTCTGTTAGATTTACATGGTTAAATTTTATTGTTATTTTATCCCTTTTTTTGTTTTTTTAACTTATTACCATGTAGACGGTCTTAGTCAAATTAACACTTAATTTATTAAAGCACAGCCACTGTGAATAAATTTTTAAATCCTGGTTGATGGTATTTTGCAGTTGCTCCAAATCGCTATTCGAATACACCAGAGCCGTATCATCAGCAAAAGTGACATACCTTGCTATTAATCCACTCAGTTTTAGGCTATGCACATATTTGCTATTAATCCACTCAGTTTTAGGCTATGCACATATAGAAGGTAAAGAATTGGCCCTAAGACCGATCCCTGCGGGATGCCTGTTTTAACTTCCACTTCATCACTGTCCACTCCATTTACAGTTGTGTAGTGCTTTCTTCCGACTAAATATGATTTTAATAGGTCATGTGCTATTCCTCTTATGCCCATGTTATGGAGTTTTTATTCAGTAGTATATCGATGTTTACAGTGTCAAACGCCTTTCTTAAATCAACAAAAACCACTATCACAAACTTATTTTTATTCATTTCCTGTGTTATATATTCTAAGAAATCGGTGGTTGCGCTGAGAGTGGCACTTTGTGCTTGAAACCCATATTGATAGTCATCAAATTTGACAGTATTTTGTATAAAATTGACTAATCTTGTTTTTATAATTTTCTCAATTATTTTGGAAAATATACTCAATAATGATATGGGCCTGTAATTACTAAGTTCGTCATGTTTACCGTTTTTATAAATTGGTATTATTTTTGCTGTTTTTAGTTGTGTTGGGAATTGTCCTGTACTTAGCACTTTGTTAATTAGTTCAAGCAGTTTTTCGACAATGATATCAAATAATATCACTAAATCTTTTTTTGTTATTCCATCTGTTCCTGGTGCGCTTCCATTTTTGAAGGAGTTTACAACGGTGGTTAGTTCTGCTTTAGTGCATGGTGTAAGAAAGATGGTTTTATTTGTGTTTTCTTCTTTAAATTCTGTTTGTATTGTTTATATTTACTGCGATTTTTTCGCCTATCATTGCAAAGTGCTCATTAAAGACTTTGGCCATCTTCTCCGGTTCGTTTATTATTGTTCCATCAGTTGCTTGAATTTGGTCTATATTATTAGTGTTTCTTATTTTTGTTTTTGTTAGTAGCGTATTTATGACAGCCCAAAATTTTCTTTTATCAAATTTAGCTGCTTCGAATTTATTCTTTGCCCATTTTTGTTTGAGTTTTTTTCTTAGCTTGTTTACTTCGTTTTTGGCTTTGTTGAATTCTATTTCAGTGGCCTTATTTCCAAGCAACTTCTTTCTCTCATACAGTTGGTCTCTTGTTTTTATTTTTTGTTTTAGCTCTTCTGTAAACCATTCATTGCTATTTTTTATTTTTATAGTATGTTCTTTTGTACAAGCCTTTTTTTTTAAATTATTAGATTGGTTAGTTCTACAAACGAGTCGATGTTCCCGTCGCTTATTGCATCAGCAATCCTACTTCTCCATCTTTCACTGTCGGTCTTTTTCCTGGTTATTTTGGTACTAGTTTTTATTTTTATCTCCTCTGTTACTTCAATTAGCATCACTTTATGATCTGATATGCAATTGTCCGTAAGTTTTATTTTACAGTTCACTTCTCTATTACTCAAGACATGATCAATTATACTATTATTTGTGTTGCCTATTCTTGTTGGTTGATCTGCATTTATGTCGTTTTTTATTTTAAATCCATTTATTTGGATTATATTTTTGTATTCAAAAGTACGTTGATTGTCATTTAATAAGTTGATATTCATGTCACCTATTACAATACACTTTTTCTGGTATTTTTCTAACAGAATATCTAATTGTTGAGTAAAGTTGTTTATATTACTCGTCGGTGGTCTGTAGATCATCTGATTAATGTGTACTCCAATTTTGTTGCAGTCTGTTAGCTCTAATGAATTTATATCCTCCTCTCTAACATTTAATTCCTTTCTTACATAGATTGCCACGCCTCCTCCTCTCGTTTCTCTACAGTTGTGTACCGCTATGTAATTTTCAAAATTGATATACTTTGTTTCTTCATAATATAGCCAGGTTTCTGTGAATACTAATACGTGTATTTCGCTATTTTGCATGTCTATTATATTTTGTAATTCTTCAATTTTATTTCTAATGCTTCTTATGTTTATGTACAATATCTTCAAAAAATGATTATTACTTCTAGGATCCATTTTTGATCGATTTAAATTAAACATTTATTATATATTTGTTATTTCCCTTATACCTAATTTAAATAATTACGTACTAATTTATTTTACAGGTCCTGCAAATCCTCTACTCTTCTAATTCTAATTGGGTTAGCATTATCTTCCTTTACTATGTATGTGCGTCCTCCAACACAGTATGCCGATTTATAGTTCATCTCTTTCTTTTTTTCACGGCTCTTTTTAAATACTTCTTGATTGTATCTTGTTATATCATCGTTGATATATATTCGATTGTTACCATGCAATCCACACTCTGTTCCCTTGATTCCTTTTATTTGTTTGATTTTTTTGAATATATCAATTTTGTGTTGCTTTTTTTGTAGTTTTATTAAGATTGGACCTTCCTTCTTGCCCGCAATTCTTCTACACTCAACAATATCTTGTTTAGTAATTTCCAGTTTCATAGCACTTAAGATCTTTAGTACTGTTTCATCTGTTTGCATGTTTTGTTCCGAAATACCTGAGATTACGATGTTGTTTTCTTTTTTTTCTTGCTCTTCATCATTTAGGCGTGTTTCCAATCGGTTAACCTTTTCCTTTAGTATACTGTTTTCACTGTGTATCTTCTTTACCTCGTTCATCGTTTCTTCGTATTTTTTCTTTTGTTCTTCAAAGCAGTCCAACATATATTGCATCGATTCCTTTAGTTGACTTATTTCTTCTTTCCACGCTTTCTCAATTTTCTTAGTACAGTTGTTCAATAACTTTTCCATGATTTGCTCCAATTTTGTCTCATCATACGATACTGAAATTTTATTTTGCTCATTGTTATCTGACATAACCCCACTTTCTCCATGCGCTCCACAACAGTTTACTTTACTAGTTTTTTTTTTATTAATTAATTTATTGAAAATCATTTCGTTTTCTTTTCCATAAATTAAACAAATAATATACCGTGTGTCCACAGGAAGACGCACCATACGGATAACCTAATAGAATAGAAAGATCGGCTAATGCTGTGATCACCGGCACGCTAAAACATTGTTTTCTGGCTTCTGACTCGCCACTGTACGAAACAATATTGTTATAAATGGTACAAGAAAAGGGACAGTGGTCACAGCACTGGTTGATATTTATATTCTATTAGCATTATCTTATCTCTATGGTGCATACTCCTGTGGACACACGGTATAAATTGTTTGTTATTTACTTAGAATTAACTTGAAAAAATTAAAAGACCTGGTACTACAAACAAAATACCAAGATAAAATAGATAACCTCTTAGAGACAGGCGGAAAGGATAGGACAAACAGCAACGTAGACGAGTTATGGAATATCTTCAAAAATGCCATAATACAAGCAGCTACGAAAGTATGTGGTACAACAACTATAAATCATAATCACAAGAGAACTGATTGGTGGAGTGAGGAGATAAAGGGAAAAGTAAAGGAGAAAAAAGAAGCATGGAGAAAATACCAAGAAAAGAAAGACGAAGAGTCCAGGCTAAAGTACCACAGGAAAAGAAACACAGTGAAAAGTGCTGTAAAAGAAGCAAAAAAGGAGAGCTGGCAAAAACTTGGTAATGAACTAAACCAGGACTTTAGAACAAAAACCAAGAAATTCTGGGTCAAAGTCAAGGCGTTAAGAAAAAAGAGAGATCGACTCGAATACGCAATTAGAGACGAGAATAATCAACTGCAGTTCGAACCAGAGGAAAAACTAAAAATCTGGAGAAATTACTACACAAGAAAATTCGAGAAAAATTCAAATGGACAAGAAGAAACCCAAGAACAAATCCCAGAAGAAGAACAACCAATACAAATGACGAGGGAAGAAATAGATGAATGGGAGGAAGAGGAGCAGACTGGCTGTGGAAAATATGCCAAGTAGCATGGATTTCGGAATTAATACCGGAAGACTGTAAGAAAAGCCTACTACTACCCATTTATAAAAAAGGAGATCAGACAAACTGCGACAACTATAGGGCAATATGCCTTTCATCAGTATTCTTCAAACTATATACACGCATAGTAGAAAAACGACTGAGAGAACAAATTGAAAATAATTTAGAAGAAGAGCAAGCCGCTTTCAGGAGAGGAAGAGGTAGAAATGATAAATGTCTATATTTTAAGAAACATAATTGAAAGCGAACGCCAAAGTGCAGAGGAACTACATTTACTTTTCATCGAACTGAAAGCTGCACTTGATTCAATAGACAGAGAGATATTATGGAAAACCCTAAAACTACACAAAACCCCAGAGAAAACCATGAAAGTGATCAAATCGATCTACGAAAAAGTCATAACGCAAGTCCAAATAGAAGGGAAAAGATCAGAAAAGTTTAAACTAGACAAAGGAATAAAACAGGGAGATAGCCTGAGCCCTCTATTATTTATAATTATAATGGATAGATTAATTAAAAATACAAGAAAAAGATCAAAAGATCATAAAACAATTATAGGATCCTGGAAACTAATTCCAGTAACAGTAGACTCCCTCCTCTATGCGGGCGACATCGTACTAATAGCAAATAAACAGGAAAAATTGCAATCACAGCCAAGAATATGGCGACAAACAATCACGAAACTAAAAATGACCATTAATATGAAGAAAACAAAACACATGATCATTACAAGAACGAAGAGAGAGAATTTAAGTATACAGATAAACAGAGAAAATGTGGAAGAAGTTAACTGTTTCGAATACCTGGGCAATATAATAACTAGTAACGGGAATTCAGATATGGATATAAACAAAACTACTAAAAAAAGGAACAAGAATATACTATAGTATTAACAGAACAATACTAGGAAAGAAAGAAATAGACAAGGATACAAAATTGAGAGTATATAACACCATTACGCTACCAACTATTACATACGGCTGTGAATCTTGGACTTTGCAAAAGAAACATGAATCCCCCCCTAAACGCCTCAGAAAAATATCGGATGTCACTAAATTCAACAGAATCAGAAGTGAGGACATCAGAAACACCCTGGAACAGGAACCAATAATGAAGAAAATAGAAAACAGACAGCTGGGCTGGTACGGCCACATCTTAGGAATGGACCAGAACAGACTAACCAAAAAAGTGATATTAGCAAAATCAAACTATAAGAAAAAGAGAGATAGACCCAGAGCTGGGCAAATTACTTTTAAAAAGTAATTAATTACTAATTACCAATTACCGCCCAATGCAGTAGTTTAATTACCAGAGATTCAATTACTCACAGGAAATAGTAATTCAATTACCAATTACTTAGTAATTGTAATTGTACAACATCAATTACTTTCAATAAAAATTATTGTCATATACGTAGTTTTATTTAGTAGAATCTTCTTGCAAGTTGCAACTATTATTAGTGTTGTGTCGATTCGTAACCGTAATCTAAAAATGCTTAATTTTTATGTTTTGTTAGCTATAGTAACCTACATACTCTTTCACTTTTGAAGGTTTTTTGATAATTAAATCTTGTAGCTACCTGCACCGTTCACCGAAACCAAAAGTTTTTAGTTTGTTTTGAAGTAAGATGTAAGTAAATAAATAAATTCAAAGATAACAATTACACAGGATGTCCCAAAAGAGATGCGACACCGATTTGGCATAGATTCTTTAGATTATAATAAACCGATTAAACCTAATATACCTTAGTACAAAGTCCCTTCAGTAAGAAGGTATAGGGACTTAAAAGTTCAAATGTATATTTTTTTTTTATATTAGTTTCCACATAGGTTATTACTGAAGTTGACCTTTTTATCACGATTGAGGATTTAGTTGCCGAGGCCCGTAGGCCCCACATGAGTGATAAAAAGGAACTTCCAGTGCCGTGGGGTACATTGTTTTTTTAAATCGCAAAATTACAACATTTTAACCAACTTTTGTAGGTTATGTTGACTACGGTTGACATTTACCTATCGTCCAGCCGCCTACAAAAAGTCGTAAAATGATGGATTACTTCACTGCCAATTTCTCGTATTTTATTTGACGATTTCGACGTTTTTCACTGCCGATTTAAAAAAAAAAATTTTTTTGAATATGAAGAAAAGTGGAATTTTATTTTGGCTACATTTTGTAATTGTATTAGAAAAAATAGCACGCTGAATATGTTACAAAAGTAATTTTTCCATGTTCGTAATAAATTAATCCACTCGTTTTGCATCGCTCGCTTGTAGATTAAACATTGAAAAACTCTCACTTTTCTTAACTTGTAGAACAATGTACTATTAAATACGCCTAACACGATGCTAAATGACGAAAATATGTAACTTACCTAAGTATACAGGGTGGAGCATTGGATTTTTTAATTGTTTGACATCAAATTTCTATTTAGATTTTGTAGAACACTACGTGGTGATTCAATTGGCGCAACTTGAGTATTTTTTGTTGGATCAGTTAGAAAATATGTTTTAACCCTATATACGAAAGTAACATTTTTTGTCGCCTGTTAGGGGTTTCCCAAAAATATACATTTGGTTCCCTGGTCAGTTTCCCAATGGCAGTGGGAGGGAATATAATACATTGACTATCGTTGCTATTAGAGACGGGAGGCAATGTGATTAATAATAAATCAACTAACCTCCTGGTTTTTCATATTTAAATATTTTTGAATGCAGCTGAATACAAGAGATTGTCACATCATAAAATGTAAAAGTGTTGAATGTATAACTCCGGACTAAAACGTAAATTCCTCCCTTGCATGATTATAATTGATTAGGTACTGTTCCTGCTAACGCTGAAGAATTTAACTACATCCGCGGGAGGGAATGATACATTTTACTCCCTAGTAATACAAATAGCTATAAAAAATGTATTAGGTAACTTGAAATTTTAAAACAAAATATCAATTTGGTGTTGATCAGGGACTGTTGAAAGTTGACAGGTGACTGATAAACCTAGTTGAAAACCGCTGATTGAAATAAGAATTTGTACAGCAGATACAAAAACAGCTACAAACTATGAAAACTAAGAATGTTTTATCTAACGAGATCGTATCAACAATAAAAGATGTTACCATTCCAACTACTTCAACTTTTTGAAAACAAAAGACAGGTAAATTGACATAATTGAGGATACTTATTCTTTCACAAGTCTAAACACTAACATGTACCTATATTTTGCAGATTGTTATAGTAAATGTCCTTTTGTCCTATATTTTATACCAATGTTTCTGATGAAGCTAACAATGAATTAGCGAAACGTAAAAGATATTTTTAAATAACGATAATTTTAGTTGTGTAATGACAAAAACGACAAAATTTTTTTACTTATGTTGTTAAAAAACTGTAATTTAGGTGATTTTATCTCTAAATCTGTAAAATAGATGTTTTTTGTGAGTAAAGTAGAACCCTTTTGGGTAGTCTTATTTCCGATCCAGCGAACGTCTGTTTTATAATTTCACTTAAAAAAATAACCAAACACGAACAAAATTTTCAAACGAGTCGGTACTTCACACCATAAAAAAGTAAATTAAGCGTCCAAAAGCCAAACCTAATCGGCGGTCGACAGGACTTTATTTGTCCACTTTGCTAAGTATTGCAAAGACTGCGGTTTGGATTCGCAGGGATTAATAATGACAAATACGTGACATAAACATCATTCCTTCTGAAGCGATGATAAGGGAATTTTCAGGCGCAAATCTGACACATAGTATCCGCGATTAGATTACCGAGTTAAAAACAAACAATAAACCACTATTAAAGTTCGATACCTTCAACAGAATTAAATTGATTCAATAATGTTAACCCTAATATTCCCTCCAAATTGTACGTAAAAACCCTAGAAAAGTAGCTAATCACATTTTACTAAAGTTTGTTGTTAACAGCCTCTTCAGATCCCCTAGAATTAAGAACTTGTCCCCAAATCTGGCAACACTGCTCGTGAAACGTCGTACAAAATGCGATAGTTGCTATTTTCGACTCGCCAGATAAATTAGGCTTCTATTGCGCGGGGAATACCCTATTGCGGTTTGCTTAATATGTAACTTATCTTATTTTTTTGCGTTCTGGACATTTGGCACAAAATCGAGGTCAGTAATTCAGTAATTGAAATACCACAAAGTAATTCAATTACCCCGAGTAATTTCAATTACCACAGGTATTTCAAATACTTGTAAAGTAATTTAAATACTTTAGAGTAATTTAATTACACAAAAGTAATTGAGTAATTGAATGTAGTAATTAATTACTTTCAAAAAGTAATTTTCAAGTACTTTTTAACAAAAATGGAAATTCCCAATTACAATTACCGCATTTTGAAAAAGTAATTCAATTTCAAGGCAAATACACAAAAAGGAATTTAATTAAAAAGTAATTAATTACTGCCCAGCTGTAGCTAGACCCAAGAAAACATGGATAGGAAGGATAAACGAAATAGGAACAAAGAGAGGAAAACCAGAAGAAGAGATGAGAAGACTGGCCAAATCCAGACAGGAATGGAAAAAATGGATAAGAGAATCCAAACCCGACGCCTGAAAGGGCATAAGGGTATAGTGAAAGAAGAAGTTATTTACTTAGTCAGCCATTAATACTCTTTTTTTTTTATTATAGATATAAACTAGATCAGCAATTTATTTGCTATACAAGGTAATGTGTTTATAATTTTTTGTCTTTAATGTCTTTAATGAGGTCGCATTGTGGGTTCCTCTGTAGTTCTTGCGTTTGGTGAAGAGATATTTAAAACCTTCCTACGGGTTGACTGTCACTATTTAATTTAGTTCACTGTCGTTGGCGCTAGAGTCTAACGTTAATACTATGTCTTGTGTTAACTTTCTTTTGAGACGTGTGTGTGTTCTTTTTTCCTAGGTTGAAGTAGGCCGCACAGTTACACTGATTTATGTTTTTAAAGAACTTTTTACTTGTTGTTTTTATGAATTTCTGTATTGTTGGAATATTTAATTCCTTGTGAATTTGAGGTAGAAATGCATAAAAGAAGCCAAAGATTAAAGGATTAGAGAAATATTATAACAAGAAATTAAATATCAACAGTATTCTACTTCCAAAAAGTGACTTAACACATTTATTCCATTATTATGTTTTTGTATGTACATATCGTGCTTACCTTTTGGTAATGAGATGTAGCCTGCAGCATAATTCAATAATGACATCTACCATTCAACTGCTTCAACTATTAATTATCTCCTGGTGTAACTCTTGTGCAAATGAGGATAGTTGAATCTTGATAGTACTTTTGACGTGGCACTACCTGGAATTAGATGTAAATGATTACTACAAATAATATTACATTTTTAGCATTAAAAAAAGAAGAAAAAAAAGAAAGTACAAGAAGCCAAAAACAACGCATGGGAGAATTTTGGAAAGGACTATGGAGGAAAACTACAGAAATAACCAAAAACAAGGTTCTGAAAAGCTTCAAGAAAGAAAAGCCCATTGATCCACATAGAAAACAAAGAAGGGAAAATCAAAATGGTTAATAGCAGCTTAGAACTTTTGATAATGTGTCACTAACTAGAAAACTGGAATTGACATACATTTTTTATGCTTTTTTGGCTTATTTTGTGGTTTTACGCATATTTAATTTAATATGCATATTTAACTTTTTTTTCCTTTTTTAAACTATACTGTTTTAAATATTACAAAAAGTTATACTTAATTAAAATATTTTTACAGTTTTATGCATATTTAAAATAGTTTGCATGTTTAGTGCTGTTTTTTTTAAATTGTATCGTATCCCTTAATAAATTGTGCAAACTTCTATATGCCCCATGATTCATCAGCCATGAATCAACCCGTCAAAACAAATACCAAAACTGTAATCCCAACATTGTGGCTTGTCACTTTAAAAAAAATGCTAATATAACAGTCTTACTGCAACTGTCAACGAGTACGTAAGTGCTGTGTTAATTTATATTTTAAAAATGCCTAAATCAAAAACACCGCCAGCTGAGTGGATTAGGGGTTTCCCCGAACTCAAAAGTGAAAACAACAAAATATTTTGTAGAGCTTGCATAAAAAACTGTAAGTAACTTACCGTTGGAAAAGACATTAATAAGTAATTTAAAGCAATATTTTTTAAATTCAAGGTGACAAAAAGTACAATGTGCTTCAACATGTGAAAACAGCTTTGCACATAGAACAAAATAGTATATTGTATGGTAAGAGCTGAAAGTGCATTCTTGCCGCTTGCGCATGAATATTGCTGGTTGAGACGAAGTCGAAACCAGCAATCATGCAAAAGCGGCAAGCGCACTTTTAGCTCGAAATATACATACTATTTTTTCGACGACTGAGCATATTACTAAAGGAAAATATCAAATTTCATTTTATCGCAAAAATTAATTGACAATCAAGTTAACATTACTCGCGCCGTATATGACATGTGACGCGATTATATTTCCACAAATGACGGGCGTTGTCAAGGAAACATTCGGGCGTGGCTACCTATTTTGTTTACGCGGAAACCCAAAACGCTCGGCGAGCGGCAAAATGATGAAAACGCACGCTCAGCGGCAAATGTCAACTTTCTGTTGTCAAATGACAGTGAGAAAAATCTACTTTCGCTGTCAGTCGTCGAAAAAATAAAATTTGAAGCTTCAAAAAACAAACAACAGACTGTACAAGAATCTATTGCAACCACCTCTCGTCAAAATAAGCAATTTCAATTTAATTTTTAATTATGTAAGATGATGATTCAGTCCAACAGACCACTAAAGAAGTTGCAAAATAGTCGATTTCAACTGTTTTTACAAAAATGTTGCAGCAGAAATATCCCAGCTGAAAGTACTCTGCGCAAAAATTACGTTGAACCGATATATCGACAAGTATACAACGATATTAAACAAAATATCGGAACTAACTATATATGGTTCGTTGTTGATGAAACAACGGACAGTTGCGGAAGATATGTGGCAAGCTTAATTCTCGAGATCTTAAATGAAGATATTCCTGCTAAGGGATATGTTGTCAGCTGCAAAGAGTTGCCTAAAACAAACAGTGACATAATTACACGGTTTATAAATGACAGTTTAACATCTTTTTATCTTCCAACTACAGTACCTCAGGACAAAATTCTGCTGATGATGGTAAATGGTAAATATTTGAAAATATTTTATGAAAAACTGATTCATGTCACATGTCTTGCACACGGGCTGAATAAGGTAGCCGAAATTATACGACTGCAGTTTCTATCCGTTAATAAGTTAATTACAAATGGCAAATGGAAAAGTTTTTTGACGTGCCCTTACCGCCTGAACCAGTTATGACATGGCTGGAAGCGGCGTTGTATTATTGTCAGTACATAAAGAATTTGAGAAAACAGTTACACAATTTTCTGAAGTACATTCACAGCCAGTAAAGGATTGTCTTGACGTTTGAAAAAATAGGGAGCTACATCAAAATTTGGCTTTTATTAAATGTAACTATAGCTTTGTTAGTAAAGCGATAACGAAACTTGAGAAGCAGGGCGTTTCTTTAGTTGAAACAGTAGAACTAGTTGAAAACTTTAAACAAAATACACGTGCTGTGCAGGGGCGTATTGTAGCTCAAAAATTGAATGAAGTGCTAATGAAAAATACTGGATATGACGTGTTGTCTAATATAGCACGTGTTTTAAAAGATGAATTTGTCGAGTACTAGGAAATTGATTCTTCAGTTATACCAAAGTTTAAATTTGCCCCAGCAACAAGCGTAGATGTAGAACGTAGTTTCTTCAATTTCAAAAATATACTGAGTGACCGAAGACATAATTTTACAATGGATAATTTAGACTATTTAGAGCAACACGTAATATACTGTTTCCAGCAACAAGGATAATTTTTTTATTAGAAATAAAATATTTTGTTTTTTTATATTTTGTGTGCTTAAAATAAACCTTTTTTTGTGAAATATTTATGCTTATAAATCGGCTCTCTAGTCATTACAAACGCCAGATATGAATAGATGGAGATAGTACTTCATGACCCTACTAGATGGCACAGAAGTGGATGAGAATAGAAGGGAAGAAAGTCAGGAGAACAGCCAAACCGAGACACAAGAAGAAATTGTAACAGAAACAGAACTCAAAGAAGCAATTAACAGATTGAAATTAGGGAAAGCATGCGGACACGATAGAATTAATCCTGAAATAGTATAGTGTATGGGAGAGGACGGTGAAATACTGCTACTCAGGATCATGAATAAAGCGTGGAAAGAAAAAACAATACCTGCAGACTGAGAAGAAAAGAAACGGCAAACAATTTGAGCACTACAGAGGAACATCTCTACTCAGTGTACCCAGGAAGCTCTATGAACGAATCTTAGAAAACATATTGAGGAAGCAAGTCGAACCCCTTCTCGAACAATCACAATGACGATTTAGGCAGTAGGGATGAAATTCCTGAGCAAAATAAGAGGTGTAACAAGAACGGACAGACTCAGAAACGATAAAATAAGACAGTAGTCCAGTGTATTTATCCGAAAAATAGATGTAACCTCGGAAAAAATCCTAGAGAGCTGAAATTTGGTTTACACCTACCTTTTGTCATTCCAAATAAGGGTTGAAAAGTCCCCAACGATCCGTTGTACGCATAACTTTTTATAGTGCTCAGAAGGTCGATTTTTCGGTTTTTCAACTATATCTTCATTCCTATCGACTTTCCGACTATGAAGGTGGAATAACAAAAGTAAGGTAGCAAAATTCTCTATAAAAAAGGTTATCTACAGTTTTTACATATAAGCAACAGTTTTTACATATAAGCAACAGTTTTCACGGAAATTCGGTAGGAAGGTCATGAGTTTAGGAAATATTATTGTTCTGCTCCATACTTCAGGGTTTTAAAGTTAAACAATACACAGAAGGTGAAAAATATTTTTCGAATGCAGAAATTTCCTCGTCGAACAGGATGAGGGTGATGCTGACGTTCTCATTATTGAAATAGCACTCAAAGATTCATTTACAAATACAACCGTTGTTGTTGGAGAAGATATTGATCTTTTGGTTATTTTAACGGCTCGAACACCTGTTGAGAAAACCGGACAAAGGAGCAGTCCAGCAAAAAACTTTCTCTTCCCGAAGTTTCATACATCAACATAAAAAGCGTAAGGACCATATTTTATTTTTACATACGTTCTCTGGTTCTGATACAACATCTGCTCTTGTAGGCCAGTCGACAAGTACATTTTAGCGGGAATAATTCCGGACAAGCTGGAATAAATTTTAATCTGTTCTGTTGGGACTCAGAAAATATATATTAACTTTGCACCCCTTGACAGGCCCGGATTTAACCGCTATGCTTAAAAAAAGGGCTAAATTTTTATATTTTTCCTAATATTAGTGAATATCTCGATTAGTATCAACTTTTGAGCAAAATACGTAGTTATCAAAATTAAAGAAGAGTAAATTCTCTACAAAAAATGTTCTATACATTTTTGTCATATATTCGCTTGTTTCGAATTCATAGGCGTCGAAATATTTTTTTTTTCGAGCATTTGCTTGTTACTGTCTTTTACGATAAAAGAAGTATTGGATTCACCCCAAAAATTCGAAATTGAGTTTTCAACAGAACTTCACGTTTTAAAGTGCCCTGAACCCAAAAAACATGTTTTTGTTTATTGCTCTGTCTGTGTGTCTGTTTGTGAACAGAATATCTCAAAACGAAAAGAGGTATGCGGTTTAAACTTCATATATAAGTTTTGTGTACTATCTAGATGCGACAGCAAGCTTTTGGAGAAAATCGCATAACCGGAAGTAGGTGTTTACTCTTGTGATTTTTCAGTTTTTTTGAATTTTTTCAAAAACGATTTTTTTCAAACTTTACAATTTTATTAAATTTATAATGTGTATTGATGTGAGCTAGGCAATTTTTCAGTTAATACCTCTAAAATGGGTTTCTTTTGTTTTCTTTTCCAATTTTTTTTTATTAACTCCCATTTTAAATAGAACACCCAGTATATTATTACATTCTTGAATTCAGCTTAAAATTTTAGAGAAAATGTGTCTCTTGAACTAACGCTCTATTTTGTATGGTTTCTGTACAAATTGCAATTTTTTAAATTTTTTAACAAATGCTTGAATGTATGTACCTATGTATGTATGTATAATCGATAACCTCGTTTTACCTTGCGGTGTAGAGGCTGGTGCTTTATGTGCTTGCACCGCCAGACTACTTGCTTGATTCGAGTTCTGTTCAGTCTCAACAGGGTTTTGGTGGTACACATATTACTGAACAATGAAAACCTGCTTTGCGACAAGATACATTACAACCTTTGGCGCATTTACAAGAAATTAGTTTCAGTAATTCTTGGGCAGCTGCGTCTTGTACAGTGGGAATGGGCATTAATCCATTCTTTGAATTTCTCCATCCCCACTCGAAAGGTGATTTTTCGTTTCCATACCATAGCTGAATTTGGTTATAAGTACGGAACGAGTGCAAGCGAGCTGCGTCTTTGGTTGGTGGTAATGATGCTAGATTTGGTAAACTTCTATTAATAGATTGTACGAAACACTGGTATCTATACCTGTTCAATGATACACAGTGTGTTGATCCATACAGAAGAAGAAGAAATTGTTCTCCCACTTTATCTATTTCCTCTGGGGACGCGTTTGGGTCTTTGAAAATTTGAACAGCCTTCTGTAAGGTTTTCTCTTTCTGTAGAAGTTTAACGAACTTCATTTTCCCCTGCCTGTATAGTGCGGAAACAGTATCGCAGCCACTAAATGCATGCAGAAATACAGTGTTGTCCCTAATTGAATCATCCGGAATTACTCCCGCTAACAGCCATTTCAAAAGACTTATCGACTGGCCTATTAGCCAAAATTTGATTTTTAATTTTTAACTTTGTATCCCGAATCCAGGGCAAGTTGAGCATTGTACCGCCAGATGCTTCTACACCACAAGTATTATACATACATACATACATACAAGCATTTGTAAAAAATTTTCAAAAATTGCAATTTGTACAGAAACCGTACACAATAGAGCGTTAGTTCAAGAGACAAATTTCCTCTAAAATTTTAAGCTGAATTCAAGAATGTAATAATATACTGGGTGTTCTATTTAAAATAAAAGTTAATAAAAAAAATTGGAAAAGAAAGCAAAAGAAACCCATTTTAGAGGTCTTCGACTGAAAAATTGCCTAGCTCACATCAATACACATTAAAAATTTCATTAAGGTTTGAAAAAAATCGTTAAAGCCGTTTTTGATAAAATCCAAAAAAACTGAAAAATCACAAGAGTAAACACCTACTTCCGGTTATGCGATTTTCTTCAAAAGCTTGCTGTCGCATCTATATAGTACACAAAACTTATATATGAAGTTTCAACGTCATACCTCTTTTCGTTTTGAGATATCCTGTTCACAAACAGACACACAGACAGACAGACACACAGACAGAGCAATGAACAAAAACATGTTTTTTGGGTTCAGGCCACTTTAAAACGTGAAGATCTGTTGAAAACTCAATTTCGAATTTTTGGGGTGAATCCAATACTTCTTTTATCGTAAAAGACAGTAACAAGCACATGCTCGAAAAAAATATATTTCGACGCCTATGAATTCGAAACAAGCGAACGTATGACAAAAATGCATAGGACATTTTTTGTAGAGAATTTACTCTTCTTTAATTTTGACAACTATGCATTTTGCTCAAAAGTTGATACTAATCGAGATATTCACTAATATTAGGAAAAATATAAAAATTTAGACCTTTTTTTAAGCATAGCGGTTAAATCCGGGCCTGTCAAGGGGTGCAAAGTTAATATATATTTTCTGAGTCCCAACAGAACAGATTAAAATCTATTCCAGCTTGTCCGGAATTACTCCCGCTAACAGCCATTTTAAAAGACCTATCGACTGGCCTATTGTTCATAAGGGAACAACAGAAGCTCTGAAATTATTGCAAAAAAGACAGGACTTACAGAATGCAGCTTAAGTTTTCAATCAAAGTGATACTTCCCACAATCAATTGCTCATAATGGATTACTATTTTTTGGGCATATATGGCGCTCCAGTTAAAGAAGAATCCATAAACAACTACCTTTATTTGTGCTTTGCTAAATTCATAGGTAAAGACAAATCTGCAAGGTTAAGCCTATTACCTCTACCGAGTCTAATACTATCAAGTACAAATTTGGTTGGATAATAAATTGAATCCCGAAGATTGGGATGAATATTGCAGGACAACTTATTGCACCAAAAAAAAAACATCAACACTTCCTGCCCTGGACTGTCTTCTAAAAATGATTTTTTGTAATTGCACGAAAGTCTGCGGACCATTATGTGGCTGTCGAAAATTGGGACTCGTCTGCACACCAATTTGCGGTCATTGTCTCGGACAATCATCTTGTTTGAACGCTGCACTAATGGAGGATTCGCAGGTAACCGAAATCGAAAACGACAAGGACATTGACGATCCAGAGATCGGTTCTATGTATGCCTTTGAGCAAGGGTCTTTGCTTCCATCAATTAAACAGAAAAATGATGAAAATGAAGGGGAAAAAATAACAGAAATAGAAGAAGAAGTGGAATAAGAGGAGAAGGCATAAGAGGAAGAAGAAAAAGAAGTGGGAAAAGGATAATTTTATTAATTGTAATAGGAATTTATGCAATTTTTTTTAATAAATTGGATAATTTTTTTCAGTCGAATTTTCTAATCTTTCTTACTTATGAATATTCATTTAATACGTTTTTTGTTTCATAAACTATGACTCACATTTTGTGTATTTTCTAACTTTAAAACCCTGAAATATGGAGCAGAACAATAATATTTCCTAAACTCATGACTTTCCTACCGAATTTCCGTGAAAACTGTTGCTTATACAGATTGCGGCAGGCAACTAGGACCATAGCAACAACAAGGGTACTCTACATATGGCCGTAATTGTATTTAAAAAATTTAAAAATCGAATATATACCTTGTATTTATAATGATCCTAACGACCTACCGCTATCGTACATTGATTGTTCGTTTGTTAAACACAACGACGGCCACATGCATATTCTCCATGCTTTTGCAAGGGTCCTAGTAACCTGCCGCAATCTGTATGTAAAAACTATAAATAACCTTTTTTATATAGAATTTTGTTACCTTTCTTTTGTTATTTCACCTTCGTAGTCGTAAAGTCAATAGGAACGAAGATATAGTTGAAAAACCAAAAAATCGACCTTCTGAGCACTATAAAAAGTTGTGCGTACAACGGATTGTTGGGGACTTCTCAACCCTTATATGGAACGACGAAAGATAGGTGTAAACCAAATTTCAGCTCTCTAGGATTTTTTCTGAGGTCACACCCTAAATGCACTGGACTACAGGACCTAGGAATAGAGCTTACAATACCGGGATCCCGGGATCCCGAATACCGGGATTCCGGACAATTTTTGTCCGGTATTGAAAACCGGTATTGATGTCAAAAATACCGGTATTTCGGTATTAACGTATTACTATAAAAATTACATTTATAAAAATATTTATTACAGTTAAAAATGAAATATGTCTCATAATGTGACCAATAAATCAAAATATTTATTCAAAGTATTTTTAGTTAAACAAATTATAGCATAATTAATTTAAACATATTTTAATTATTATTAGACATACCATAACCCCATGAAGGTCATGGGTACAAAAAACCTTGCTGAGCACAGAAAAGGAAACGATGAAGCTTCCGTTTGAAACCATTTCCTAACAGAAAAAGGTAGGCAATGGACTAAATATAACGTGTTCTAAAGAAATAAAATGCGATGGAGGTTCTAATTGTAGCCTTCATACCCATTTAAAAACAATGCATAGATTAAATCTTTAAAAAGTGTGAACTCTCTAACAGTGACAGACAAGGTGCTTCGAAATTTCCGAAACTATTAATAACGGGTTATTTTAAAAACAATAAAAATTATAAACTTCCAGAAGTGCTCGCACGCATGACCGCTCGCGATGGCCTGTCTTAATATTTTCCTTAATTCGTATGACATTAGAGAAGGTTTGAGTGCAAGGGGGTTTAAAGATATACCAAAATCTTCACTCACAATAGGAAATATGGTGCTAGGATATAGCAAGATTATTAGAGAAACTATAACTATAACTCCTTTTGTAAGCAACGTTAATTTTAACAATACATTTTTCTTTGTTTCTTGGATATTATTTTTAATGTCGTAATAACTAGGTATAAATTTAATAAGTACATTTTAAATAGTAATACCGGTTTTAATACCGGTACCCCGGTATTAAAAATTTTGAATACCGAATACCGGTATTAAGATTTTGGTCCGGTATTGTAAGCACTACCTAGGAATCAAGCCAACACGACACACCATAGAGGTAAATAAACTGAGATGGTTCGGTCATCTAACCAGAATGGAGGAACATAACACCACCAAAACAATATGGAACTGTAAAATGCATACAACAAGACCCAGAGGAAGACCTAGAACCACTGTAGAACTGGCAAAGGACAGGAAGACTTGGCGAAACTTCACCAGAATACACCCATTCCATCCAATACGAACTACTCCTCGACACCAGTACATGGTACAAGAGGACCCGGATTAAGTAAGCTTTAAAAAAATTTATAAGTAGATCAATTGAAAAATCTACTCAAAGTGAAGGTATTTGGTTATTGCATGCATTTTATAATCTACTAGCTGTTACCCGCAACTTCGTACGCGCGAGGTTCGACATTTGTGTATTAAATAATGACTAATTATTTCCTGTCATCCCATCCCATCCCATCCCATCCCCGTCCCTTTTCCCGTCCCGTTCCCTCCCCGAACTGTCAAACGCTCGAAGGTTAAATAATCGTTAAGTTTTCTGAAATTTTCCAATTTTCTGCGCAATTTTCTTAATTTTTCTTTCCGTAAGAACCTTCTACCAAGTATTAGAAAACTTAAAAAAAAGATGAATGAAATCGGTAAAGTCGTTCTCAAGTTATGGCGTGACCAAGGGAAATAGGGATTCATTTTTATATAATTATATAGATTACTAACCTTTATATGCTGCATATCCCATCAGTGATCATTCAGACACCTATTTCACTTAAAACCCATTCGTTAATGTTGTTTTTCTTGTGGCCAACGACTCCGATGATCGTACATGGCCAGATAATTGTTTTATCTGTAACAAAAATAGTTGTTAAAAATGTACCTATATTAAAAATGTTATTCCTACGTAAGATGGCGATTTAGTCGGGAAAATTCGATGACGTTAAAATTTACTTAGTAAGTGGTCCTCTCTAGTGTCAAAAAATGTGCACCTCAACACCAACATAATAGGTTTGAAAACAGTCTAAATGAATCGATCCGTGGCATCATTTTAAACATTTTGGTTGGTAAAGTGCGTGCGGGGTGCGGGACGTTTTGCCTGCTACACGCGCATGTCATTGTTATATCTAGATACTTACTGATTGTGTATTTTGTACCTATTATAACCTTAGCAATAGCTGTGTTTGTTTTACGTTGGCAAATCAAAAAACTGCACATTTTACATTAGTTTTGCTGAGCTATTTCAATTGTAAATAAAAAAAATTATAATAAAATGGCTAGGATTTATTATTAGGCAATCATCACAATTTTCCAATGAACGCACAGTGAAGATCTTGTACTTTACACTGCTTAGACCTAAGCTTGACTATGTTTCAGTAGTCTTGGTCCCACAAAATTGAAAAAGTGCAAAAAAGATTTTTAAGATTTCTATATTTTAAGACACACAGGATGTATCCAAATTATCATATAATTAGAACAACAATGCTGTGTCAAGAATTTCAAATTATGTCTCTCGAAAACAGAAGAAAAGTCAACTGATTCTATTTTGTTATAAATTGTGGAATTTTGAGATTAAGGATACGTATCTTTTATCTTTGTTAAACATAAATGTTCCTTCTAGAGCTACAAGATCTGCAAGTCTATTTAATATCCCCCTCGTCACTTACTCGGTACACACTCCCATGCTTGATATGTAGCGACTAGTAAATGAGCTGCATCAAACCGGTATCAATTTAGATCTTTGTTTACCTTATGGTCTCTTTTCAAAAATTATAAACAAATATTACCGTTTTTGACAGGTTTCTTAAATATTTAGTTATTGGCTCCTGATCTTCCTGGTTTTTTGTTTGGCTTTCAAGTTTTTTCTGCTGTTTCAATTTCTGTATTTTAGAATCTTCTGGTACTCGAACTGTATATATTTGTGTATGTAAATATCTATTCTCTTTTGTAATTTACTATTATGTTTTTTAGTAGCGCAATATATGTTTCTTTATATTTTTGTAATCTCTGTTATAAGGTTTTTTTTACCTGTAGAGATAATAAAATAAAATAAATATGTATTTCATTATGTGCAATAAAGACGGTTATTATTATTATAAGATCCATAGGTTATCGCTACAAAAATGCAATAATCGCCTAATTTTATGCATGTTAAAGCTAAAAAAATTCAGTTTATTCAAAAATATTTACAGTATTTAGATTCAAATATAGATTATATATTTATTTTCCTTGATGAAACTTGGATATACCAAAATGGTTCCCAGGTTCGTCCTTGGACTAATGATAATGATATTCAAGCTAATCCAAAACAAATAAAACAAGAAGGTAAACGTACTTCATGCAGGATGCGAACAAGGGTTCCTAGAAAATTGCGATTTGTTGCTTGACACAAAGATTGAAGATCGCGATCATCACAAAACCATGAATGGCAATGTCTTCAAAACTCGAGTTGAAACACAACTACTGAATTAACAAAAATTCCGAAAAAATATGTAATTATATTAGATAATGCGCCATACCATTTTGTGACAGTAAACAAACCACCAAATTCAAATTCGCGTAAGGCCGACATGCAGAAATGGTGGGAAAACAAAAACATCACTTTTTCTGAAAATTCCAACAAAGCAGACCTATGGGCTCTAATAAAATCATTACTTGCTGAATCTAAAAGTGTATGTAATCGATGAGTTGTTGAAGTCATATCGACATGAAGTTTTACGGCTTACACTTTATAATTGCCAATTCAATTCCAGCGAATTAACTTGGGCATATGTCAAAATGTATTATAACAGGCATATTAGGGACGTCAATATAGCAAATATTGTAGCAAATCAAGTTCAGGAAGTGTGGAAACAAGCCCTAGACCAATTTACACCTGAAAAGTAGAAAAACAGCGTTAATACTTTGTGAAAACCCTCGTGAAAACCTAATTAAAGCTGAATGGCAGAAATATATGGGAAATCAATATTCCTCCAATTGTTATTTCTTTAATGGATTCAGATTTTGAAAGCGATTCTGATGACTATTCAATTCACCTGTCATCTGTCAAAAAGTGACCAATGAAAATCCAGAATTCTGACGTTTCTTGACCAATCAAAAAAATATCAGCGGATATATCTTCCTAGAAGGTATTCAAGTGACTATTTTAAACAAATGTGATTTTGATTAGAAAAAGTCAATATTAGTGTTCTGTTACTATAGAAATTGCGTAGTTTGTTGCTAGATTTACTGAAAACTAATTTGAAAAAGTAGTTTGGTTCATTAAATAGTCCCTCGAATACCATTCTTAGTCAAAGTTAAGTAGATTATTTTTGCGGTGGTATAACTACTCATGTCCATTGCGCTTGGGATTAGGACTCGTGCTAGCGCAATGGACATTCGTGACACCACCGCAAAAATAGTCGACATAACTTTGACTACTCATGGTATTATAAGTGACAATTTTCTCTAATTCTTTGGAATTTCAATTAATTGTTATAAAATAAAAGCAGCTGTCAACTTCAAATTTCAAGGTTAATGTTTGCTTATACATATATACGGTTGCATACAAGATAGGATTCGCCTTGGTTGCATATATAATACAAAATTACGTACTAAAGTTATTAATAAATTATGTTTTTACTCTGGGTAAAAGTTTAGTATACGGTACGGTAAATTGCGCATGTGCAAAAATGTAACGTTGAACAGCTCTCCTCTCGTATTTTTTCTCTAAAAAAAATTCATCAAGACCTAGCAACCAACCTAAACCGCTAACCTGAACCACTGAGAGCGCAACAACATTGCTTTAAACATTATGAGACTATAGCGGCACCCACAACATTTTTACATACACTGATCGAACTATAAAACATACTCCACTTCAAGCGCATGCGCAATAGACCGGTCCGTGTACTACACTTGACCCTTAGTTTGTTTCACTAAAACTACTATTCATATTTAAGTTTAGCAAAATAATAAATAATGTGTCATAACCTTACTTACAAGTTTGACGCTACTGACCGTTACGTACAATCAGCTGAACTAGCTGGTACTTAGTACTTATCAAGTACACTAAAAATTTTGCATTTGACACTGTAAATGTCACAGGAGTTTCCTAAATGGATTATATATGACATTCGCACTGTCAAATCGGCAGTAAGTTAGCACTACTGCTTTTTCTTACCAAATAATTTTTAAATTTATCGTATTGGTGCTACATGCAAGCTATTCTTTATCACACATTTTAAATTTCAAATTATTGTCAATTTATTTACAAAGGTTTCTTGTAATGGAGTAGATAGTATGTAGAAGAGTGGGGAGGCACAACACTTACAATTGAACTTATGTGACGTCTGATTCACTCGCAAACTATTTTGATTTAAACCATAACCTTAATTTTCTTCCTTCACATTTGCATAACTTAATTGCTGTAGTTAGTCTGAAAAACACGTTATTTTACAAGTACAGTCAAGAACTAGTTACTTAAAAGTTACCCGAAGAATTAAAATCAAATAGTACCTCTGATTATTCGTCGGCATTAGTACTTATTTGGTCAATATTACAAGCGTCACAAACTTTCATAGTATTTTATGCTTCTCTAACATGATTGACATAGTTTCTCCAGTGGTCAATAGCAACCTCAGTAGAATGGTTAATTCTGGTTTTGAATTTGTGAAAGTTAGCAACTAATATTTTCATTTGCACTACGACCAAACCATTTCTACGTGTATTGTTCTAAATAAGTAAGAATAATGGGCTAAAATGCAGTATCATAGACCACTTTTGCTGCATGCGCAGGAGTTATCATTCAAATATCTGGCGGGCGAAACTGCTTAGTACTCCTCATACATAGGACGAAGAAGTGTTAAGTTGGTGGTTGTTGTTTAGTAAGCAGTTCGGTTACTCGTTTTGTTTATATTGCAATTATATAGTGCAACTTCCTATTTGTTATTAAATTTTGTTTAATTTTACTCTATTATACTTTTTCAGCAGTGTGTTTTATGTGTTTTAGTTTAGTTAGGTACGTTTTAGAATTGTGTGTGAGAATTCGAAAGCGCGAACAATTTCAAGGTTTTTTAGTGGTTCATGATACTGCATTTTTCCCGAATAATGTCATACCAAGACATACTTGACCTATCCGACGCTTCTCCCCTTCGAAGAAGTTTCTAACGTTTTTAAGATAAGATTTTGGGCGTGCTCATTATAGCGCCGCATTTTTAGTGCAATTTTGGACAAATGTCACATTGACAACATCATAAAATAAGCGCTATTTAAATCCGAATTGACCATAACTTGCAAATTTTATGTTTCACCTAGTTCCTTATAGTTAAATAATGATAGAAAATTATTACGTCGCAGAAAAAGGGTAATGTGTAGACTTTAGAACATTCCCTGCAGAATAAAATGCAGTTCGCTAACAAGATCTTGCATAATAACAGCAACAATGGCAATGTTATTCCTACTTCATCCACGACTGCCATTTCAGAAGTGTCTGAAGACATGAACCACTTAAATTCGCCTCATAATATTCCAGTTTCTACCTCAACAAAAATCAGTTCCAATTCTGTTAGTATAGAAAAACAAGACAAAATTATTCTCGTTAATTTTAACAATTGTACAAATTGTACTTTTCATTTTAATAAATAGAGTATTTAGTTTCTTGTGTTTACTTACCGCATGCAATTTTTCTAATTTCTATGGAAACTAACAACGTTTGTATGGGAAAACATGATCGTGCTAAAAATATTATAGTGTATGAAAAATACTTCTGTGTTTCTACTCCCAGTCATGGAATAGTATATTGTATGTTAAGAGCTGAAAGTGCATTCTTGCCGCTTGCGCATGAATATTGCTGGTTGAGACGAAGTCGAAACCAGCAATCATGCAAAAGCGGGAAGCGCACTTTTAGCTCGAAACATACATACTATTTTTTCGACGACTGAGCATATTATTAAAGGAAAATATCAAATTTCGTTTTATCGCAAAAATTAATTGACAATCAAGTTAACATTACTCGCGCAGTCTATATGACATGTGACGCGATTATTTCCACAAATGACGGGCGTTGTCAAGGAAACATTCGGACGTGGCTACCTATTTTGTTCACGCGGAAACCCAAAACGCTCGGCGAGCGGCAAAAAGATGAAAACGCACGCTCAGCGGCAAATGTCAACTTTCTGTTGTCAAATGACAGTGAGAAAAATCTACTTTCGATGTCAGTCGTCGAAAAAAAACTATTACATACAGTCTGTTCACTAAACATAAAAACACAAAGTGGCCTTTGATTTTTAAAATTTCATGAGTGTACTCCCAAAATGGATCTTTTGTCTAGGAATGTACTTACAAAAAGTTAATAAAACAAATAGGTTAAGAGTGTGACATTTAATTATTATCTGTCATAACTACTTTTAAGGATATTAAACAAATACTGTGTTGGATACTATTGATGTAGAATTTATTAATAGGTATTGTTATTACATTTTATAAAACTTCAGGCAAGAATTTCCAGAATAATATGTACTTTGACACTGAAATAATGAGATTTATTAATTGTCATTTTTAAATTCAAAGTCAACTTTATGCAGGTGTGGAAACCTTTGAAAAACAAAATACAGAATCCCTAGCACAACAATTTTACATATATGCCAACTTCAAAAAAATTTAAATGTTTTTGTGTTTACTGAATGGCCTATACCCCACAGGAGAAAACACCAACTCTATTTTTTCATCGGTGTATTGCAGCCCGCAGGCAACGCCTTTGCGCATACACCTTGGTAAAAATAACTTTTCTCTTCCTAATGTACTATTAAAAAGAGTGAGCTACGCAATTTAAATAAATATGAAAACAACATTCGTATCCATTGCAGGATGTTTCTGTAAAACGCTGTCGATGTGTACATCCTTGTACTAAAAGAATCTGTGTTAGCAGCAATGTAGCAACATAATTCTGCACTTAAAATCAACTTTAGCCATGCTGCATGTACTATCGCGGCCAAAAAATTTTGCACGATACTTAATCTAGTTATTTGGTTTTATCCACAGTGGCTTAGTGTGTATCTGACTACTTATAATTTTTCACATTTTGGGGTTATTGTCGTATCACTAGCTTACAGTAAAAGACATGATGGATGATAATGATCATTTCTCTTCTAGTTTTGCGATAACAAAGCCGTTTTTGGCTTGGCTTAGAACATCATTCGGTATTTTAAGTTTTGAAGGCACAATATCAATTGTACAAACTGATAATTAAGTGACTTCAAATGCTGCTAAATGTTTGGCCGCATAGTACTAAATGCAAAGATCTAGCTTTTGAGGTTATATTGATAAATTAGAATTATACACAATTAAATACAGATTGCAAGTAGAACTCAAACCGTGTGCAGCAATTTATGTTAAAATTAAGTAGGTACTTTTTACAATTGTAGGCTAGTTCATTATAATTGCTTAGTTTAAAGCATTTGCTGCATAAGCAGTCACAGTTTTGTCAAACGTATTTAACAGAAACTATTGTGCTAACTTTTATTACTTACCAGAAGCGATGTGAACAATTGGTTACAACCCAATTAGAAACGAACCTACTACTACGACACTATATTCAAAAATCCTCAATACGTCAAGATTTGTGTACATACTACATACGGTAAAGTACCCTAACGTCACAACAAAACGAAACAGTGCTGCCACGCCAAACCTCTAGCCGAGACAGTGTTGTCAGGCTGTGCAAAACAAAATACCGTACTCAAAAAATTACCGTATTTTATACAAAACTAGCTAGATGCCCGTTCTTCGTACGGACTACAAATGTTTACTTTTTTCTTCGAAATCTTAAATGAACTCTGGAATGCCCCCTCTCCCTCTCACTCAATACGCTAAACTAACAAAGGCTGCAACACAATATTGTAGGTAAAAAGGAAACAATATTCTCCCGAAAAAAGTTTTTCCCTAACTCTTTTATTATTCACGTACCCACTGGAAATTAGTATGTAATTGTCATTCCCCTTGTATAGATTGAAAAAACTATAGTTTTAGTAAGTTACAAGGAGATAAAATAAAAAATATATGTACTTATTAAATGTTGTATTCATAAATTATAGCAGGATACCCGTTTCCACCACTTAGGGTGGAATTTCAGAAATCTTCCTATTTTATTCTAAGAGTAATTCAGAAATTCGTCAAAACACATTTTACTCCTTTTCACCGCTTAGGGGTGGAATTTTAAAATATTCTTTCATCCTGTTTCATGCTGAAATGAACACAGAGCGAAAAAAAAATAATGTTAAGTTCCCACCCCTTTCCGGTTTTTCCTTTTTTACCGCTTTAGGGGTGAAATTTAAAAAAAACCTAAACCCCCTTTCTAAAAATGTGAAAAACACATCTATATACCGAAACAGAATGCTCTAACTCAACAAACACAGGAGATACAAGGGTTCTATAATCCACTCCGAATGCAGATTCGCACCTTTAAGGGTTGATTAGGACAAAATCCGGGAATGCGTTTTTAGACATTTTTAGATATTTTCATCTTAAATATACAGTAATAATGGGAATTTGGTGTACAATATTCTAATAGTAACTGTACAAACTTTTCGTAAAAATTATTGTTGTTCACAAAAATGCTTATATGTGTGTAGCCATCGAATCTAGTAATTCTAAATGATTTGGGAATTACAGCGTTAAGAAATTCTAACTGGTTCTTATGATATTGTAGGGGTAGTTCGGATATGTCTATCACGGGGGATGATGAATCCTGTGAGTGTACAGTATTTACATCACTGTCAATATTTGGATTATCTATTGGTTCAATTTCTTCTGTGGGTGGAGTAACTGAAATATTCTGTGAATTAGTCTGTTTATTTGTTGTAACAGTATCTTTATGTCTACTTGATTTTCTTTTAATGGGTAAGGTTTCAGGTGGTGATACAAAAGTAGGTATGGTAAAGTCAGTCAATTTGCATTATCATCATAAGCTACAGTTTGGAAATATTCGAAAAAGTTTCCGAAACTTTATATTTTGATGAACATGTTAAATCCAAAATAAATATTATAGACACTTCGACAAAAGAACTGTGTAAATCCATTAACGTAAATTTCTGTGATCATAAATTATTTTTCCATCGACCTCTATATAAAATTTGATTGTACGGATGCATTTACGTGCCAAAAATGTCACTTTTTTGGACTCCATTAATTTTTCGTCCGCAAACACTTTTTGTCCGCAAATGCTTTTCGTCAGCAAACGATTTTCGTCGGCAGCAACTTTTATAAATTACATAATCTATAATATAATTTTCCTTAATGTGTGTTTGTTTGTGTATCTGTGGCACAAAATAAAATCTCACGTTCCGGCTTCACAGATGTTTAAATATCATATATACCGGGTGCTGACTTGCGCGACGCACCATAGGAATTTGCATAGTAAATTCTTTATGTTCAATTATTTGCTCCCCTAATTATTTTAGAGCTAAAGTGTAAATAAATTTTTTGTAGGGAAAAAAATACTGCATCTATCCTACTGTTGCTAACAATTTTTCATTTTCCGGAACCGAAGGAATGCTAAAACAAACTAGCATTTTCACAAAAATCAGTGATGCCATGGAATTATTGAAACAAGCCAATGCGTGCGGCGCGACAGTATGTGATGTTTGTTTGTAATAATTCATTATTAATTATGTTCTGCTTAATGTCTCTAAGGTACCTAGACCTTGTCCATAACAAAAATCGTTTTACGAGTATGGTGGACGTTTGTTAAGTAAGCTCCTTGTTTATTGTAAAATAACCGTATCGGCAAATTTCAAACAGTACAACCATTAATAGACTGATTCATTTTAAGTTTAAGACTACAGGCAGGTTATTAAATAATTGTAGGTGCAATAATGAGGTTCAGAACTTACACCAAAACGAGAAAAAACGACAATACGTTCAATCTTTTGACGGCAGTGACTGGATGATCGGCCCGCACGCACTTGCGTTGGCATTGGCTTGTTTCAATAATTCCATGGCATCACTGATTTTTGTGAAAATGCTAGTTTGATTTTTTTTATTCCTTCGGTTTTGGAAAATGAAAAATTGTTAGCAACAGTATGAATAGATGCAGTATTTTTTTCCCTACAAAAAATTTATTTACACTTTAGCTCTAAAATAATTAGGGGAGCAAATAATTGAACATAAAGAATTTACTATGCAAATTCCTATGGTGCGTCGCGCAAGTCAGCACCCGGTATAATACACATATATTGCTGGTAGGGCCTGGAAACTTCAGAAAACATTACGGCGCCGACATAGTCTCACTTAGAGTATAACGCGTCTCGTGCGCATGCGTGAGAATTCGAACTCCGCCTTTAGAAGCGAATTTTAAACTTGACCACTTCCCCATTGGGCGGACGACGCCGCCGCGCTTGCGCATAGCTCACCGTATACATGAAGGAGTTGGTTGTGTGTCTCACTTCATGTATACGGTGAGCTGTGCGCAAGCGCGGCGGCGTCGTCCGCCCAATGGGGAAGTGGTCAAGTTTAAAATTCGCTTCTAAAGGCGGAGTTCGAATTCTCACGCATGC
>CALNHX010005584.1:0-103979 GCA_940337035.1 Agriotes lineatus | reverse complement strand
AATCTGATTAAAGGGAATCATTTGTGCAAGCAGAGCGTGTGCTGAACGCTTGGGTGCTCCATTTAAAGTAACATTTCTGTGGTATACGGATCGGGCCATAATTATATATGTATAACAGCAATGAGATAACATGAATAACAAAATAGAATGCTTGAGTAAGAAAGAGATGGCCATACAAAAAATTATTTTAGTAGGCATGTGTAGTTGACAAATGTCATAATTAAATTAAGCGTCAAGCCTTCTCGAATATTTGCTACTATGTTTATCTCTTTCTTACCCAAGCAATACGAGTTATTTTCTCGTTCATGTTATCTCATTGCTGTTATATACGGATGGGGCCATAATCCTTTATCTAATAGACGTGTCTGTCTGGGACGCTATTTCAGCAGCCAAACCGTAAGAGATAGAGAAAAAGTTATTAAAGTTATATGTTTGGAATGGTCATGTCAGGTCAGGAACCGAATTTCAGTCACATGACACTAATTATTATCTTAATTATCCTAATCCTAACTTTTTAGGTTAGATTCTAGGCAAATTTTATCAAGGCGAATGCAACTGGTAGTTTGCTACCAACTAAGGTGCTTTATTAACCAGGCAAGCTTATCCCACTAGATTTTGTGTCACAGGGATTTTAGCGCCAAGCCGTTGGCTGCGCTGACCGGTAACCGTGAATTCTGTCGTCTGTCAACCAAACAAGACTAGAAACCGTTGGAGTACGTACTGCTCGATCCAGACGAACAATGCATGCTGATTTAAATCTTGGTGCATTCCATTACGATGCTAATTATAATTACAGTCTTCATCCAAGTGTGGTTATTTAAATCTATATACAGTATGTAGGTGTTTCTGTGCTGTCAACTGTATCTGTCAGTTCTATCGAGTTCTGTCACTCGTCACTGTTGTTTGAACTAAGGTACTATTAAAGTTCTCTAGTTTGAACCACGTGCGTGTTAGTAACTACAAAAATTTATACCAGGGATTTTACACCAAACAACGCAGATGAATTATGGGAAAGAATAATAAATGCTTGGAAGGAACTGCGAGGATACAATATGGAAACATTGGTCAACCCTATGCGAAACAAACTGCAAAGCGTAGTAGCAATTTAAGCAATTGAATACTGATACATATTTATTAAATACATATTATTACATGTATAGTTTGTTTACTTGTGAAACTTTGCTAAAATACAAACATTAAAAAAGTAATACCTATTCTTACAATCACAAGCAACGCCACTGGAGAAACCCTCATGTAATAAGCCGAAAAATCGCAAAAATAACCATAGTAACAAAAAACCGTGCACTTTGAGGTGTCCGTAACTGTACGTGTGGTGAATACGCGTTCTATTTGCAAAACGGTCTTTTTTGTTTTTTTAAATGAGACATTTGTCTCACTGGGTTGCTAGTTATATATAACAGCAATGAGATAACATGAACAACAAAATAGAATGCTTGAGTAAGAAAGAGATAACCATACAAAAAAAAATTTAGTAGGCATGTTTAGTTGACTTATGTTATAATTAAAATGAGCGCCAGCCCTACTAGAATATTTGCTACTATGTTTATCTCTTTCTTACTCAAGTAATACGAGTTATTTTGTTGTTCATGTTATCGGTATAATTGTGGCCCCATCGGTATAAAAGGTAAGTTTTACCTAAATACAAAACTGGGCATTAGTAGTTTCTAGATATTTTCATTTTCAATTCAGTTCAAGATAAATTAATAATTATCATCTAATAAGCAAGTTTGTTGACGCTATGAAAGCGTAATAAATATGGCAGGCTGTGCCAACACTTTATTCACTGACGAAATAATAGCTACTCATATACAAGTACATAATGTGTCAATATCAGATTCTGTACGAATTGAATACAATACTTCCTCCACCTCGCGCGTAATATGCTTATTACAGCTCTTCTTACATAATATACTATTTTCCAGGTTTCTATTGTGCAAACGCAGTGGAGGCATATAGGTACAGTCTGCCGCGGATTGACTTTGCGAGAGGTGTAATAAATCAACAATTTTTTAGTACGGCTTTCGTCTTTTGCTATTTCTGCTTGGTGTAAAATGGATTTTTACCAAATTACAGTTCAGATGGAATCCAGTTGGAAGAGTTAGCTTAAGAAGAATATAAATCGTTGTAGGTAAAGTGTTCTTTCTGGAAACTTTACGAGAAAACTTTATCAAAATAAAATATTCTAAATTAACAATTTTAAGCGACACACCGAGTTTCATTATATTTTCATGAAAAAATTAAATATTTATTTAAGACAACTTGACATATTTATTTATTTTTTTAATTTCCAAGTTAAAAAGTAAAATTTGATTCTTTCTATGAAAATGTAGAAAAATTCGGCATATAAATATAGTTTTGAATTTAGAATCATTTATTTTAATAACATTTTCGTGTAAAGTTACAAAAAGGCCACTTTACCTGGAATGGTTTATATTCTTCTTAAGCTAACTCTGTGAACTGGATCCCATCTAAACTGTAATTTTGTAAATATCCATTTTATACTAAGCAAGTCTAGACTTCAAAAGACGAAAGCCTTATTAACAATTTTATATTCTTTACACCTATCGCAAAGTCAATCCGGGGACATACTATAGAACAAGAATTTGGTACAAAGTGGACTTTTCCAATATATGTTGGTGATTTAGATGGTAAATGCAGTAGTAGTAGTAGTAGTAGTACCAGGTGCGATTTGTGGCTCCGACCACCGATTGCTCTCTTTCAACTTCCGAATAAAGCTAAGCTTCTGTAGAAGACAATCCATCAGAACAAAACTTCCACCTATTACCGACACAAATACATTTACTGAGAATTTAGAACAACAACTAAAAACCAACAAATTAGAAAACACGGCCACATCCAATGATATATGGACGTATGCAAAAAACACTATAGTACAAGCAGCCACCAACTCTCAGAGTAAACAGATATTTCAAAAGCGCCAATCGTGGATCACAGACAACACTATGAGAAATGTAGAAAAACGAAGAAGACTTTGTGCCACAGGACTAAACACAGAAGAAAAAATATCGGAATACAGGACACTAACAAAAGACATACAAAAACTATGTAGACGGGACAAAAACGCATACCTGAACTCAGTGTGTACTGATATGCAGAAACATGCTGAATCTTTAAATACCAGGGAAGTCTTTCAAAAATTAAAGAAATAACAAAAACTTTTAAAGCTCGTACGTGGTCCATAAAGGATGAAAATGGAGCGACAGTCACCGAACTCGACAAGGTAATCGAAACATGGCGCCGATATTGCGAAAATCTCTATAGCTATAAAAATCAAAATCAAAACCAAAATCAGGCAGATAATACAGGAATTGAATTCGATAACGAACCAGACATTCTAATAGATGAAGTACGGCACGCCATAACCAAACTAGCATCTCACAAAGCTCCGGGCATAGATGCAATTTCGGCAGAAACTCTCAAAGCAGCGCCAGAAAACTACCTTAAAATCATACACAATACATGTCAAAAGATCTGGCTCTCAATGGAATGGCCTAGTGAATGGACAACCTCTATAATAATTCCATTACATAAAAAAGGTCCTACTAATAACTGCGATAATTTTCGGATGCTGGCACTAATACCTCATGCCAGTAAAATTATGCTATATATTATTCATTCTCGGCTACAGAACTTTATAGCTAGACAAATTTCACCTGAGCAGGCAGGGTTTGTGAAAGGCAGAGGAACGAGGGAGCAGATCTTAAATCTGCGACAATTGATTGAAAAAGCTAGAGAGTATTATACACCAATGTACTTATGCTTTGTAGATTATTCCAAAGCTTTTGATAACTTAAAGTGGGATCTATTGTGGTCTATCATGGTGAAGATGGGAGTCCCACGACATATAGTAAATATAATAAAAAATCTCTATTGCAACAGCACTGCTATAATAAGAATTGAAAATACGTACTCCTCTGAATGCAAAATTAAGAAAGGGGTGAGACAGGGTTGTATCTTGTCCCCTGTCCTATTTAACATATATAGCGAGTATATTATGAGGAAAGTTCTGGAGCATTGGAATGGAGGCATCACTATTGGCGGTAGAAAGATCTCAAATTTGCGCTACGCTGATGATATTGTGCTGGTTGCAAAAACGCAGGATGAGTTAGTAACTTTAATACAAAGACTAGACGAAGTAAGTACGGAATATGGCTTAACCATCAACGCAACCAAAACAAAAGTCATGATAGTTGACAGGGAAAACGAAAATAACCCTACACCTCGCCAAATTATAGACTATGAAGTTGTCAATAAATTTATCTATTTAGGATCTCTTATCTCAAGCGATGGAAACTGCGAGCACGAAATACGTCGCAGAATACAACTTGCTAAAACAGCTATGACACAGTTAACCCCAATATGGAAAAACTCCAATGTAACACGACATACGAAGATCAATATCGTACAAACATTGGTTCTACCCGTGTTCCAATACGCTTCAGAAACCTGGACTATCCGTATAGCTGACCGACGAAGGATAGACGCTTTTGAAATGTGGATCTGGCGGAGAATGCTCCGTATACCGTGGACAGCACGCAGAACCAATGTATCTATTCTAAATGAACTAAAAGCAAAACAAAGATTATCATCTATTATATACAGTAGAATACTTACATTCTTTGGACATATCACACGCGGAGAGAATTTGGAAAAACTTCTAGTACAAGGAAAGCCCGATGGAAAACGTAGGCGTGGCAGATCACCAACTAGATGGATAGACACTGTAGAATCGGTATTGCAAGTTAATGTTGAGCAAGCCGTCAGATGCACCGCTAATAGACAAAAATGGCGTGAAGCAGTAAGAAGAGCAACTGCAAACAAATAAAATAATCCATAATCACCACCCATCTGACAAGATGGAAGGACTTTAGGAGGAGGAGTAGTAGCAGTAGTAGTATTTTCGGGGAGACTCATGTCTAGCAAGTAGGCCTTCATAGGCCCTTTTTGCCAACCCCGTGGACAAGGTCTAGGCATGCAGAGCACCACGTACCTGTGTCCTACTTAGAATTTTGCAGAGACTAAGGAGTTCCAACCTTAGCAAAGGATCTTTTACATGCTACACATCGTAGTAACATGGGACCCACGGCTTTACATCACTTCCAAATCATGGTATTCTGTAGAGGCTTTCATTCGCATTTTTTTATTTTTAAAAACCTCACCAGGATCGGGGATTGAACTCCCGACCCTTAGATCAGTAGCCAGAATGTTTACCACTGAGATATGGAGCCCGGCGGTAAATGCAGTAGTTTTATTTTAACCCGCAATAGGTCTTGCCGTTTCTGTGGGAATTTGATTGTTACCTATTGGTTTCCAAGGACAGGCCAAACAATGCTTAATTGTGTTTATTTCATTTTGGAACCATAATCTTGGTTATTGGCCCTCGATAGAGGGCGTAAAATGGATTTTATAACCCTAGGGCCTATAAAGTTGCTAACCAGTATAACAAGCACCAACAAGGTAGTGTAGCAACACCAACAATCTGCATAGAAACCATAGCACACCAGAAATGCACAGCGCCAGCACAACGACGACGCAGTAGTCTGTAGATAAAATACCGAATCTTTGAATTTTGTCCATTTTGTGGACTAAAATGAAATAAAACGTTGTATGTACCACGTGCCTAATCACGGTTATAGCTCTCGGGAGATTTAAAGCTCTCTTCTTCGCGTCGAGCTTCAAACATTTCCTCGTGCTATAATCTATTGATTACGCCCTTAATACATAAATAACTATTATTTTAAAATGCATTATAGAAACGTCTCTGAGTAGGTAAAACATTAGTTTGTATATCAAGGCACTGAAATGTAGCTTTTTATCACGAATGTGGGTTTAGTTGCAAAGGCCTGTAGGGCTAAGGCAAATAAACCACCCGAGGGATAAAAAGGAACTTCAGTGCCGAGGAGTACATTGTTTTTTTAAATCGAGAAATCGTGAAATTACAACATTTTAACCAACTTTTGTAAATTATGTTGAGGTCGGTTGACGTTTACCTATCGCCCAGCCGCTTACAAAAAGTCGTAAAACAATGGATTACTTCACTGCCGTTTTCTTGTATTTTAATGAGGATTTCAACGTTCTTCACTGCCGATGTAGCCATTGACTGGCGTGTTCTTGAAAACCAATCAAATAAATACTTATTGAAAGAGCAACACCACATTCACTGGATGTTGCTATTCGAAATCCACCTGATGCTGTATCTAATTACTACAATTATAAAAGCACGTATATAGGTATCGTTTCGCTTGCGTTAGCTAACGTCAACTACTGTTTTAGGTATGTAGAGTGTAGACGTTGCTGCACAGGGAAGAACTTCAGATGGATGGAGTTTTCAATAAGTTTATGTTCCAAGAATGGTCTTTGTGGCAGATGATAAGTTTCTTTGGAAACCTTATCTAATGAAATGCTACTCAAAATAGATATTTATGCAACAAGTGCTAAAAGTCGACGTTTATGCACGAGACATGAAAATTATGAAACGAAGCCGAAGGCTAAGTTTCATAACATGCCCCGTGCATAAACGACTTTTAGCACGCGTTGCAAACAATATTTTATCTACGACCTTAATTTTACCGTTATTAATCCATAAATATCGATTTATCAAATGTTTGCATCTACGACACTTCTAATTTAAGTCATAATAAATAGCAGACCATGCGCGGGCGAATGTTTGCTAAGCCAGTGCTGTCAAGGTCAGTTACGAAATGTAATTATTAATACTTCACATCTGAGTGTATTCATTACATAACGCTTTAATTATTTCAAAAACACTTTACCTGTAACGCAAGAAGCAACTAGAATAACTTTACAACTTCACTCCCAGTTCGAAATTGTAGTTTTATAACCTCACTTCACTTTTAAAACTAGAGCTAAAAGTAAACAGCTGATTTCTTTAACCACGGTAAACTATAAAACGTCACTTTTAGTGAAACAAGCTAGCGCTAAAAGGCCTACTTTTAGTAATGGTCGTAGATAAAGAAAATTATCTTCGAAAGAAAGAATTTCAATTTCCGAGTGAGTAGGGCTCGCAGGATTTCAGAAAATGCGTTTGGATTAGCAGTGGCCAAATATTCGAGAAGCCTATTTCACTTTATCCAGAAAAGGTAATAGTAAAAGTTCGTATAGCTCTATACAACTGCTTAGGAAAAAAATCTGTTGCTACTTACATGAACCAGTCGATACAGAAGATACAGGAACAGAACACATACATCCACGTACATGGGGAAATGTACCAACAGCACTACAGTCATTAGAACGTCCGGGCAGCAATAAATATTCTGGAAATGCATCAATTAGTCTTGAGAACCACAATGATTTTTTGCACCAATGGCGCTGCACCATGTCAATGAAATGTAATTAAGTAATGTTGTATATTTCCATTAATTTACTTACCAGGTGGCAGTAAGATATGTATTGAAAAATATGTAAAGCATAAGTAGTTTTTACTTACCTACTTACCAAATTTTCAAAAACTTGTGAAAGGGAAACAACCTTTCTTAAAAAAAGGTCTGATTTTTTAAAACAAGCACACAGTGCGCCACTGATGTTTACTTTACTGTTGCTAACCTATTCATTGTTGTTAAAAGTACTGTCTCCAGCCACCGCAACATTATAAAAATCTTGTCACTTTTTGAAAGCAATAACAATGACACAACATTCTGTCATTCTGTTTTACTTAGCAACTACATATATATTTCTGAAATCTGGGTCGTCTGTGTTGGATAAATGGGTTTTAATGAAATTTCTAAATGCTGATAATAAAAAAAGCACAATTTCTAGTCCAATTCTCACTTTCAGGATACTGCAGTTTTCTTTGTGCGCTTATTTCTGGGACATCCTGTATACAGATCATCAATGGAGGTGCCAGATCCCTGATCCTCCAGACATATTCAGGGTGTTACAAAAACCTACTGACAAACTGTGGGGGGGTTATAGGCAAAGTTTGTTAACATATTCATGCCAGAAAATAAATGGAATATACAGTAATTGCTTCAAATGTGAATAGTTACTTCAAAACAAGAATATCATCGTCGATTCAGGGATTCACGGCCTTTGTGAAATAATCTCGGAATAGTGTGCACATGCGTGCAATCAGCTATGACTGTCTCTCCAGAAGATTTTCCTCTCCAAGTACAGGAGTCTTGTATATCAGAGACTTTACAAAACCCCAAAGGAAAAGGTCGAGGGGATTAAGCTGAATAATCCCCTCTTCCAATCCACCATGAATTTTCCGGAATTTTTAAATTAGTTTCAAGTTTCCTTATTTAAACTTGACCAAAATTGGCTAAATTTAATTTTAAACTGATTGTCTCGGATAAAGTTCAGATGCCAGGGTTCGTTCTACTCAAATGTATAAAGTACAGGAGGTAGTGATGGGTGCTCGTAGGTTCGGATGAGGTAGCTCCGATGTCCGTGAACTAAAAACGATAGATCTAAAGCAAACTGTATTTGCGCCGGCAAAGATGTCGTTTGTTATTTATAGTTTACAGTCGAAAAAATTCAATGGAATAAAGTGTTTTATGGTGCCTGTGACGTTCACGGCGATTACATGAATCCTGGCTGGACGTGGTACTTCCTCTGTGAATAAGTTTGAACTACTCGAAATAATATAAATGCTAAATGTTTACCTCTTACAAAGTTCGCCTTTGACAGCTAGAATCGCCGGGGGACCGCTTGAAGATTTCGGTCAGTTCGAACTAGCGGCAGGCTGGCTAATTTGTCTGCGTCGAGGCACCTGGATTATGCTGGCGGCCTGGAGGTTTCTCCTAGTATTCTGGTAAGCCATGCCCTAGGTTAAGGCTACAAAGCGCTTATGGCAATAATGGGTTAATCCCTGAGGGGGCTTAGAGCTTGTAGACAGGATCGGGAAAATCAGGTTCACAGGTCTCAAGTCAAGTTAAGTAGCTACGGATTCTTCTTTTATACACTTCTAGCGTCTCGATGTCGGATCATTTCTTGAGGGTATTGGAGAAGGAACTGCGTGGCGTACCGGTGTATGCTACGTCCGCGCACCGCGGCTGGAATCGCCTTATCTAAAATCCGAACACTATGGAGATGTAAGTAACGATTGTAACAGTTTTAGCGCTATTGAAATTTCTAGCATACTATTTGTGCCTTATGTAAATTTGATGCGAGTGTTAACGTTACAACCTGTTCATGATGAACTTTGGATATAAACATATGGTACTAATTATTGTCTACATCAATGTAGTTGAAGAGATGAATTCAAAATTTAATTTTCTCCTACCATTTATTTGTCTGAACGCAATAAACCTGTTTCAACTTGCACTTGGTTCTCTTGAACTGAAACAATTGATATGAATCATTGGGTTAATACGTTCAATTTACATTCATGTGACATGAATTCAAGCGAGCTGATCAGCTCACATGACTTTGGATACTTCTATGTTGGAATAACGATAACCGATAAGAGCAACGATAAAAGCAAAACCTTTTTTTGGGTTCGTTATCTGTGCCGAAAAGGTCAACTTTTCGTATCCTTGTTGGTTGATATGACAACAACAAAATAACAAGCCCGTCATAAACATAACGGTGATAGGATAATCATAGAAAATGGTTTTGTATTTGATTACTATAGAAACAGTCGCGCACTTTATGTAGACAAACAATATTTGTAATATTCAACTTTTTCTCCATCTGCTCTAAGGCACTTATCGATTTTGTAACGTAATATACTACGAGGCCTGTACCGTAAGTGATGCCGGTTAGCCTGGAAAACCTAATCAAAATAATCAAGGAAGGCTTTGGTCACTTATTGTTTTGTTATGACAGTTATTTATGAAATGCCAGGATCATTCTTGTTGGAAAGTATTTTCAGTAGGGATAGTAAATTAAAACAAAGAGTAGTTATAGAGTTTTTGGAAAAACAAGGTGGTTCTTCTCCTGAACTTTATGGACGGCTTTTAGAAGTATTGGGTGGGTCGACAATTGACGCTAGTAATGTGCGTAGATGGGTGACCAAATTTAGGGCCGGTGAAATCGATATTTGCGCATTGATGCAATGATTTGTGAAGTTCGACGTGTGACTGTTCGAGAAATTGTTAGTGCGTTGGGATCGGGACACAATGTTGTGAAGAAAATTATAAATGATCTTGGTTATTCTAAGGTATATGCTAGGTGGGTTCCTCTCCAGTTAACCGAAGTACTAAAGAAAAAAAGATTGGATATTTGTGCTGATCTCGTAAACACCTTCGAAGAACGATGACAATGAAACATGGGTGTCTACATGTGATCCAGAAACTAAAAATTAGTCAAAGAATAGCTTTACACGTCATAACCAAGCCCAAAAAACTTAAAGTGCAAATTTCTACAAAGACAAATTATGGCAACTGTATTCTGGGACCGCCATAGTGTCATTCTTATCGATTTTATCGAACCAGGGACCATAATAAATAGCCAGAAATATATGGTGACCTTAAAAAAGCTTAAAGAAACACTTCGAAAAAAGGCATCGGAAAAATTTAGGTAGCATTGTTTTACACCAATTATAATTCAAGGCCCCATACTGCATTTGCTACCCAAGAGGCGATCCAGAAGCTGGGATGGTCAGTTAGGCCACATCCAGCATTTATTAGGAAGGCGATTTGTCACACTTTTAGTGGAGGTGCCTTGATACGAAGCAATAAAACTCGATTGTCTTCTCCACGAATATTTATTAAAGTGGCTGCATGTCTCGAAACCAAACTGGTTTCATGCTCGGGCCATAATAATCATCTACAGAGGCATATGGTTAACAATAATGTACACAATAAAGAAGTTTACTTACTGATAATAGCACATGTTAAATTTGAAGGTTAAAATGAGGTTAAGTTTAAACGTGGAAGGCGAGGTATGAATAAAATTCAAAAAACACACCACATTGGAGAAGAAAAATTAATTAACCATTAACTAGTTATAAAGATCGTTATACTGGTTAATACATCATATTAAAAAAAATTAAAATAGAACAAGTTAAATAGTGGCTGACATTAAGGATGCGAGCACTAGAATGAATTTAAATACAAAAGTAACTAGCTAACAAGTAGAAAAATCTCTAGATTCAATGACAATGAAATTACCAGAGAGGGTATCAAAGCCAAGTAAGGCATGAAATCAGCAAGTAATATACAAAACAAAGTATTTAGTATTCAGGAAAATGTAATTGGTATAAAAATCTGTGACTTCATTGAGTCTGAAATAATTATTAATAGATATAATTTCAAAAATTTCAAGTAAATTCAACAACATACCTTTATTAGTTATATGCAAAAAATTTTAATCTTTATTAGGATCAAAGTTGTGGTTGGACTCCAAAATGTGATTAGCAAAAGCAGATTTATTAGGTTGATCGATAGTAAAATTGTTGTTTCTAATACAAGCGGAATGTTCTTTGATTTTTTTTAAAGTACGTCCAGTTTGACCAATATAAAAACAGTTACACGACGAACAGTCAATATAGTAGACACCAGATCTTTCTAATAAAGGGGTGGGATCTTTAATGAAGACTACCAATTTCTGAAGGGAATTGGGAGTAGAAAAGGAAATTTGAAAATTATATTTAGTTAGAAAGTTTTTTATGGACATGGAAATTGTATCATAATAAGGAATTGAATAAAAAGTCTTGTTTTCAGAATTATTGATAGGGGTTAAGTTTGTTGAAAGTTTTATATGGAGTTTATGATAAATAGGTAAAATAAGTTGAAGAGGATAACCGTTTTTTTCCAGCATTTAGTCCTGACGTAGCTCCATCGGAGTAATATTTGTTTGGGCAAGTGAAAAAAATCTGTAAATGGGCTTACACCGAACTTCCCTAGCCCGAAATTAGATCAATTTGCAAATAAAAAAAATGTATCCCGCTGGGGGCATAGCGATCGTAACCGCATCTGCGTAGCGATCGTAACTGGATCTATAAGTCGAACTGCGCCATCCAGCCTTATTGAAATGAGTGCAGGGCGCGCCTGTTATTAACGGAACTGGCTTATTGTTGAAACGTTTCGACTCCTTTGTGGCATTATCCTGTATCTGTTGAGTCCTATTTTCGGCAAGTGTAAAGCCTTCCTTCTATTTCAAAAATAACACAAAAATAAACAAAATTTAATTTTTTAAGATGCTCATTCTGTATATATTTGTCTGAAATTGTACTGGTTTCATGCCAGGCATATATTGTTATGGTATTGGTACAGGGGTCTAAAAATCAAATTAATACGATTTAAAGAATACAGTAATTAAAAATCATAAAGAGGAATTTGATGTAAAATGGATATTAAAATTATTAAGATGCATTTAGAATAGAAAGAAAATAGAATTTATAATTTAATTAAATGAAGCTAATTGGGAAACAGAAGGATTCTAACTTAATTTAATATCTGAAATGAAAAAAGTATGAAAGCAATTTAATTCGAATCATTGAAGGAGGTAGAACTAGCTGTAAAACAATAGATGAAAGACTCAATACAGGCCAACAGGCATTACTTACCGTATAAGCCTCCATAGTATATGTACCCTAATGTAAACTTCCCTTAAGTGCTTATAGCAGGTCTTCAAAATTTAAAAAACTTCAATCTTCCGGTCTAGTTTTTCTAACTTTTTCTCGACCTGGTAAAATGTACTTTGTCGATCTAGTATCGTATATAATTTTATACGATCGTGTCAAAGATAATAGTTTTTTGCATAGTTTTTGTTGTCAGAAGTGATTATTCATACTACTTGTACTTCTAGCGTGCGAATTGGGTTTTCAATGTACGTCACCAATATACACGTAAATTGCACGCTTTGTTAAAATTTGTATACAATAGAATATCTAATACAATGTGACAGAAAAAAGTTTATTTGAACTAAATTTTTATACTATTTTTCTTATGACGTTAGAAAAAATGATTCATACCTAGCTACTATGCTACAAGCGCAAAAGTCAGTGACGTGAAAATGATGGAGTGTAATAACAATTTTTGTATGAGTTTGTATACACTATTCTTCTCACGATCCTATTCACTATAGCTAAAATATTCAAATCGTGTATGTATTAGTAACAGGTTAAACAATAATACGTCATCCGTCAAGAATCATCGAAACGTCTGAGCATTCTAAAATTACCATAACAACTGAACAATATAAATGTGGGAGTAGCATTTTTGTATATTAATTTCAGAGGCTCAATTAGTGGACCCCTGAAAATCTTGTTGCACTAACGTGTAATAACGATAATTTTTTTCATTGACAACTAGTAACTAATGATCTACGATTTGCAGGATCATAGACAAACGCATAAATAGGTTCATCATTATAAATTCATTTAGGTATTTGACTTGGACTAGAACTAAAAATGAGTGTATGGTGACATACGACGTGAATTTAAAACATAATTTTGTTACATACAATATTTTCTATTTGAACGTATTTCTCTTAACGAAAAATTTCAAAATGATGAAAAATTATACTGGTGAAGTTTTAGAAGACAAATTTATTTGTATTTATTTATTATAAAAAATAGTCGTACCGAAGACGTTATCTATAGTTTTCAAAACTGTTTTATTACGTCGAACTAAAAATAGATGTACATGGAAGTACCTTTATACGATGTAAGACGAGTCTTTATTAATATTTTAAAGTTTGTGCAAATAAATGTATTAAACGCAATTGTTTATATAGTGTGTAAAGCAAGTAAAGACTTGTTTTTTAGTTATTTAGTTATTTTAAATTATTAAATGTAACTTACCTTCTTCTTCCTCTTGTTATAGGTCAGTGGCCTGTTATAACCACAAAGTGGTTCTATGAGCCCCTTTTGTCTTTAGGCCGGGTAGGTGGCTAGCCTAGCTACCACAGGCGTTAGCGTAGTAGCCGGGAAGCGTACGATTTTTAAAATCCGGAAGTCGCCGGGAATCGAACCCGGGTCGGCCGTCTGAGAGGCAGGCATTTGCTCGCCGGGCCATCCGCTCACCCTGTAACTTACCTGTAATTAAGAAATTCATATTTTATACTTTTCTATCTATTTAAATAAAGGTTAATAGTTACCTACTTTCAAAAGGTTTCTCCATTTGTTTGAGCAGTAAATTTGACTAAACTTTGTTCAGCATATTTAGAATTAAATTTACTGATTCAACAATGTATGCAACTGTCAAGCAATCTCTTTATTTTCTTGCCCGTGGATGTTTGTACTTGTTTATTATTTGTATTTGAGTTCTGTTAACGTAATAAATATATTGGTACTAATACAGTTGTTATTTCACATTAATACAGAAGTATGAAATTTATTATTTTTAAGTAGATACTTTATGGAATAAAAGAGTTTTATGTTCCTGGGAAAAAATAGTATTTATTAGCCCATTGTACCTAGCGAGATGTGAAAACTTTGTTATTGTCGCAGATAGAGACTGTCAACATAAATGCGAGTTTTCTCAACTTTGTTTTACTTGGTCCCACGCGTTGTTATAAGCATTTCGTGAAGTAGGCCCTAAATAACTTCCATACGGCCGTTTCCAATACCTAACTATTTTTGAGCTAAGGTAATTTAATTTCATTATAAAATTACTGTAGAAACTTCCGAGAACTATTGCTTTTTAGGTAGGTACAGCTAAGGGCAAAATTTAGTTCATTAGTTACTTTACTTCATGTACCTTTATAAAAGAAAGCAGCCTCTGAGATGTAGATGTAGAATTCCCATTGCAAAACAAAAGTTAAATCTCAAAGACTATATTTAAAGGGTTTTAAATTTTTTTAAAGTTTAAAATTAAGTTATATATAAAGGGTGTAACGAAATTCGCGTATACGAACTATACTACGTTATTCTAAATTAAAAACTGAACAAACAATTCCTTTACCATTTTTTAATAAAATTCTTAGTTTTGTAACTACAGCGATTTTTAATGCTGAATCAAGTGGTCTTAATGAATGTCAGATGTCGAGAAACAAATGATTGTTTAGAATAATTTATGGACAGAAGATTTGGTGTGTTCATGTTCTCTTGTGTTTATTTTCGAAAAATGACTGATAATTTTTCTAATCGAGAATATTATGACATGCTAACCGCTGTCGGAGCTTTTAACAATCGAGCAGGGCAAACAATCCGATTATACAGTGAGAGATTTCCTTTGCGGCGACGACCAATCATTAAAGTTCTTAGAAGATTGGAGGATCGCATTCTGTTCAATGGTAGTGTTGTTGTGCCACCACGTGATAAATAATAATCCCGAACGAAGCACTAGATCTGTGGTCAGCGAATTCGGAATTAACTCCACCCGCGTATGGCGTGCTCTAGACTGTGATCAACAACATCCATAACACTATACACAGGTGCTACATCTGCAAAGCACCGATTATCTACTTCGATTAGAGTTTTGTGAATGGTACCTTGTTCATTACGATTTGAAAGATTCTATTCTGTGGACAGATGAATGTCTTTTCACACGTGATGGTATTTTTAACGTGCACAACGAACATGGACGAACAATGGAATCATGCAAATATTCGTGCAGTTAGAATAAGAAATCACCAGCAACGCATTAGCTTAAATGTATGGGGTGGATTGTCGGGTAACCATCTGGTAAGACATTTCAGTTCAAACTTTCTATTCTGTTATTACTCACTAATCTCAGTTTTCCTTTTAGTTTATTAACTTTTTGTCAAATTGCTTAAACGGACAAATACATATCTCAACAAGATCTTCTCGAGTTATTAGAAGACGTTGCTTTAAATGTTCGTCAAAATAAGGTATTTATCCTCATTTTGCGTTAAATGTACGAGAATACCTTAAGGGGATTTTGTTTGCGGCAACGTTGGCCCATTATACGTAGCACAACTTTATGTCCCACTCTCTGTAGTGGAATAAAGCAGGATACCAATATTACAGTTACTCAGTGCTCTTACTGCTATGACATCGTTCTTGCGTACTGACAGAACAAGTGGTCTACACGAATAGTTTAACGCCCGTACTAAAGAAATTTTAAAATCCACAAGATACATACCCAGTAATAGAGTAATACTGATCGTTACAGTAAAGAATGGAATGGCATTTTACTAAATTATTGAACTAAATAATGTATATAGTTTTATAGACTTATGCCTTTACGCAATTTGCGTTCTTCGCATTTTTAATGCAGAATGTGACATACTTGTATATTTCTCACAAAAGGCGAATAAAATGCATAAACGTATATCAACAGTGGTAATGTTTACATTTTAGTTTATACAGAATAACAGGAAACGATCATAGTTCACAAACTGAGGACTTTTTTGGAGTAATTATTGCGTTCCGGGAAGGTACTGAGCCTCAAATGCCAGTTCCCAGTTAATATATACAGTGTAGTGATTGACAAGGTTGTGTGCACCTGCATAAGAGGATTAAGCTTATTTAAGGCTCCTAATTGTCGGAGTAAGAGGACTATGCAACTACTGTACTGAAAAACAATAATGTAACATGGCACCAGTCAGCGGTTTTAAATTCTACTAAACCTTACCGTTTTTTATTCAAACACTTTAATGTTGACAAACGTCTATTTTTTCGTAATACAGATGGTGCTGTTCGTTTACCGGTATCACTTCGCTTATAATTTCCCATGGTAAAACCGCATAAAAACACTGCACTCGCTTCCCAACTAATCGGCAAATAATGCTGAATGCTTCTCTGTACGCAGCAGTAGGCGTACAATTAGCCAACAATTTTCTCAGAACGATGCAGAGACGTTATTCTGACTATTTGTAACGGGCAATTGTGTGATCCTGGATTCTTGCAGCGTTGTTAAAGCGAGCAAGCGCTATGAAGATTCGCGTTTGCTCGTAAGAGATAGATGATGTGCAAGAAAAATGAAAAATGGAATTACAGAAAAACCGAAAGAAATTATCTAATTTTCTTTACACTATTGTGCGAACAACTACTTGAAGAATGTCGGATTCTAAAAACAAACTTTATATTCCTTAAATGTATACTGTTTTTATAATTTTTTTACATTAGTCCTAATTTTGAAAAAATTGTTGAGCCATATTTTTTTTAAATGAGGTTCCGAAAAAGTACTTTTTATAAGCTTTACAGTACAACAAAAATTTTAATTCTACGTTTACTGGTTCTAGCGTAATTCACTTTTTTACGAAAAGCAGTGTTTTACTCTCATTCATCTCTTTCTAACTAACGTAGACTTATAGAAGAAAAGGAATACTCCAATTGACGGCGTGAAGTATTTACGTGTGGAGGCTTTACATGTGGAATTAAGTCGTGTTCAATACCCTTAATCATACTTACTTAGAACGCTGGATTGGCAGAGCCGCCTCGTTCACCAGATTTAAAACCTTGTGATCTCTATTTGTGGGGTAATTTAAAATCGTTGGTGTACAGAACACCGGTACCCAATCTAAATGAGCTTGAAACCTCGTACTTAAGACAGCACGAGAGATAATTCCGGCAATAGTAAGAAATTCTATTCGAGCAGTTGAACAACGTCCCGTGGCATACATAATTGCCAAATTGTTCAGTTTTAGTATAGAATAACTTGGTTTTGTTCGTATCCGCGAATTTCGTAATAGTCTGTATATTATGAGCCAAAATAACGTTTATTCAAGATGCCTTTACAATTTTGAAGTGATGTGTATTACAACAAATAACCAGAAAATTATACCTAATCATTGTCACTGACATTGTATAGCTATATCTCGATGTGATCATAAACTCACTGTGTAACAAATGCCAAATGAGAGCTTTATATTTTCTGGTGTTATATACAAGTGACTTCAAAATTTCAAAGGCACCTGGATTTTGTTTTTGCTTATACGATATTTTGTAGTAAGCAATGGGCCAGATATCTAATGCAAACGAAAATTACACTAGAAATAGTTGCAGCATATCGACATTAAGTAGTGTAATAATGTCCATATTCTTCATACTTCATTATTTATTTAAATTATTGTAATCTGTTTATATATCTATAATAGTCTGTTTCATCTTGAGGATGATATAAAAAACATAAAATTAAGATTTTAAATATTTTAAAAGCCCCGACTAGCTCAGGTAAAAATATTTAATTTATGTTATGAGAAATTATCTCAGGTGTAATGGGCGTGAATGTAAAGTTGTATAAACTGTTGAGAAACTTGACAGTCCATCAATATTTTTTATACTTATGCTTTATTTAATTAATACTCAATTAAATGTAACTTACCAGCCTGTTTAACTTACTGTTTGATGAAAACCTCTGGTTCTAATTATATAATCAACTGTATCAGTGACTATTACCTCACATTATGTTCAGAGGCTAAATTACAACACATAACTGCCTGATAAGCATATATAATTAACTCACCACATATACATTTGAAATATTAAAATGAACAATAACATCCTAAACACACGTTTTAAAATAAATTATAAGAAACCTACATGAAATATTTTAGAATTTTACCAAGTACCACGTTTTAATCCAAATACAACTAACTGTACTAGAAATTTAAACGACTTACTTTTATATTCTATTCAAAATTACTAATATCAAACTTATAAATACAAATTATTCACACATATGTTCCTACTGACTGTTGCCATATTAACACGCATATTATAAATTTATAATACAGAATGGACTCAGTAAAAAGTACATTATCTTTGAATTTTCGAAACTAATTATAAAAAAACTTCACTGACCTTGTTACTTAATACTTCAACAACTACCATACCCTCTCTGGCTGCATTGGAGAACTGTTTAGCTTCTCTCAGGTAGAAAGCTCTCGTTTTGGTATGATGAAGTGTTCCTAAATTAACCAATATTTAGCACAACAAATTGACAGCATCAATTTGTTTATCTAGCTCTTTTCTACATAGTAATCAATGATTTGATTCACCACATAAATACTTCCCTTTCGCTAAATTAGAAAAATAATTTATTTCAACAGTATTTTTAGATACCATTTTAGTTTTTTTAGTTATTTATGTACCAAATGCATTATAAAGGTGTTTATGCCCGCTCGAGGGCGAGAGAAGTTTACAAACACGAGAACCTCTGGCCCGAGGGTTTGAAAGCCGCCCGTGGGTATAAACATCAAGTAATATCCGTGCATACAGAATTTTATGTCTTACGAGTGTTTCTTAATAACGTAAATAATGGTTTAGACAGACTTGGGTAGTATCTTATCTTAAAAGTATCGAGATACTTTTTACGGTATCTTGCATTATATAAGATACTTTTTTATACATAGTATCGGTATCTCATCTTAGATACTTTTTTTAGGTATCTTATCTTATTTCAAAAGATACTTTTTAAGATACTTTCAGTATTTTTCTAGCAAGTCAAATTAAAACTTTCTGAAACTTTCTACTTTAGAAAGTTTTAAAATTTTGTGTATTGACTCATTTTGCTTAAGCTTTAATCCCCTCATTATACTAAGCAAGGGTCTTTTGTTTTATGACGTTGTAGTTGGAAAATTTTGGGTATTTAGATTTTAGAGAACTATTCACCCATTAGTCATTTTGCTTATGCTTTAATCCTCTCATAGTCATTATGCTGAGCAAGCACTTCTTAGAATAGCAACAGTTATATCAATGTTTATTGTTTACAACTAAACGCGCAGTTTTGTTCATTGCATTAACAGCATTAGTGCGATATTCAGTTGCGCTGGCCTTGTGCTAAGTAAAAAAGAGCACGATTGTCAGATGCCCACCTGGAAAATTTTATTTGATTAAAAGGTTCAGAAATATAAATAAATTTATTATATAAATTGTTTTTTTTGTAACTGCATTTATGGTGTATGGCCTGATAAATACAATTTTTAGTTTTTACAGTAATTGTATTCTTTTAATATATAAAAAAAGTATCTTAGATACTTTTAATAAGTATCTTGTATCTTATCTAAATACTTTTTAAAAATCGGTATCTTATCTTAAAAAAGATACTTTTTTGATCAATGTATCTTATCTTATCTTCAGATACTTTTATAAAAGTATCTTCCCAAGTCTGGGTTTAGATCGCTTATATTGGATGATCAACTATTGCTGGAAACGCAATGACGCATATAGGTACGTGATTGGTTAGAAATGTGACACTTGTCATTTCTTATCATTCACGTACCATAGTAACTTATAATGCCCACTTATATCCCAGTTATTAAGAAACGACTAGCAACCAGTGAGACAAATGTCTCATTTAATAAAACAAAAAAGACCGTTTTTCAAATAGAACGCGTATTAAATAAAAACAATAATATTTTTTAAAATCACGTGATTGAAATTCGGTTCCTGACCTGACATTACCATTCCAAACATATAACTTTAATAACTTTTTTCTCTATCTCTTACGGTTTGGCTGCTGAAACAGCGTCCCGGACGGACCAGCGTCCCGGACGGACGGAAATCACGTGATTTCTCGAAAACCGGAAGTGTCACGTGACTGAAATTCGGTTCCTGACCTGACATGACCATTCCAAACATATAACTTTAATAACTTTTTTTCTATCTCTTACGGTTTGGCTGCTGAAACAGCGTCCCGGACGGACCAGCGTCCCGGACGGACGGAAATCACGTGATTTCTCGAAAACCGGAAGTGTCACGTGACTGAAATTCGGTTCCTGACCTGACATCACCATTCCAAACATATAACTTTCATAACTTTTTTCTCTATCTCTTACGGTTTGGCTGCTGAAACAGCGTCCCGGACGGACCAGCGTCCCGGACGCATTTTAGCACAATGCACCACGTTTCCGTCAATGGAAGATATTCTAGCTCTCTGATTGGTTGTGACCGAACGGCGTTGCATTTTGTCAATCCAAACTGAAACGTGGTACAGTTACGGACACCTCAAAGTGCACGGTTTTTTTGTTACTATGGTTATTTTTGCGATTTTTCGGCTTATTAAATGGGGGTTTCTCCAGTGGCGTTGCTCGTGATTATAAGAATAGGTACTTATTACTTTTTTAATGTTTGTATTTTAGCAAAGTTTCACAAGTGAACAAACTATACAATAATATGTAAGTATTTAATAAATATGTATCAGTATTCAATTGCTACTACGCTTTGCAGTTTGTTTCGCATAGAGTTGACCAATGGTTCCATATTATATCCTTCTTTCAGTTCCTTCCAAGCATTTCTTATTCTTTCCCATAATTAATCGGTTTCGTTTGGTGCAAAATCCCCGGTATAGATTTTTGTAGTTAAATAGCCCCAAACATTTTCTATGGGATTCAAGTCCGGACTTCTTGCAGGCCATGGTAATAAATTGATATTATTCTCATCAAACCATCAATGGACAACCCTTGCTGTATGCACAGGACAGTTATCCTGTGAAAATAATGTTATCAATTACGTTAACATAAACAAAATTAATTAATTAGGTAATATATTGACTGTTGAAAAGTAAATTGATTAGGAAAGACCTCTCTTACAGATGGCAGCATCACATTTTGCAAAATGTTGCGATCATTTTCAGCATTCAGTCGACCATTAATTCTATAGCATGCCCAAGATCCGTGAGCATTGATCCATCCCCATACGTTTACAGAGAATCATTCACTACTCCTTAAGGGTTGAACATAATATTGCTCCTCAAATATTGAATTTTGTGGTCTACACACCCTTAATCGTCAATTGGTAAATGATTGAAATACCCTTTCACCTGAGAAAACAGTCGTGTTCCAAAAGTCGTCGATCTCATTCAAATAGTCAGTTGCAAATTGTACTCTTCATTTTTTGTTCTCTGGTGCTAAAAAAACTTTTCTTGCAGAAGTCTTTGCTGCCAACGATTTTTAATTTTGAAAGTGCAGCTCTTGCTCACATGCAATTCTGTTGCGACTCGACTCAGCGACCAGTTCTCTTCCAGTTTTGTAATAAATAGCTCGCATTTTCTCTTCTTCTGACAAATGTCTGGGAATTTTCCGAGTTTTCAGTTCTATGACAGTTGATGACAAACGTAAACGTCAAAACTCGACGTCTATGATTAGAATATCGTATTACAAGCTAAAAATCTGCCGTGCACTTTGAGTTGGCCGCAACGGTACATTCTGCCCCGGCAAATGGGCTTAGTCAGCTTTACAATATAAAGTGTAACCATTCAAATATTAACCGACTTCAAAAAAGTACATTATGCTGTATTTGAATACGCACTAAATAAACAACCGTTCGTGGCAAAATAGGTATTAGAAAATTCCACTTTTTTATATGTTTTATGGGATAACATTGCAATTGCATATCCAAGTTGATTGCGTGGCAATATACTAAACCAAATATTATCCCCTTAGGTAGATACTATAACATAGGCATATGTTTAATAAAATATTAATGACCTGCTCCATGCAATTTAGCATTGGTTTTCTGCATATTTCTTCGTAAGCCAATTGTCGCTTTATTTTGGTAGTATTACGTGACTCGTTGTCGCTGCATGGTTGAAGTCCGTATGGTAACCTTCTGCTCCCCCTCGTGACACCAGTTTTTCTTCTAGCTATTGCTGTAGATTGGACAGTAGACACGTATTGCTACTCCAGATCTTTATCTTAATGTGATATTGGTTCCAAAAGTGCTTAAATAGGTATCCCATCTTCCTCTTTGCTCTATCGTTTCCGAACGTTTTAGGCATCTGTTGGTAATTAACTGATTTGACCCAAAATTTTGATGTTTCGTTTTAAACATTGCAATTAGTTTAAGGAAAGTACACTTTGATCTACAGTAAAGTTGTCATCATCATTGGTTGAGCGTTGAGATATATTAACTGCACCTTCTTCATGCAAGTCGTGCATATTCGTATTATTGTTATTAGAGTTTTTTGTTATGGGTGCATAAATAGTATATTATACATCAAGGTAGCGAAGCGCAGTATTATAACCAGAGCGCATATTAGATACTGAGCGCGCAGCGCGAAGTATCTAAAGCGCGAAGGTTATAAGACGATTCGCTACCGTGGTGTATATACTATTTTTTGCACTACCAAACGGCTTAATACCTAAATTCCCAACAAATTTCGAAAATATTTTAACTGTCAACCTGACAATACAGCTCTTTAAAACGTCAAAATAGTCATATTTGGTAACTTAGCAATTTATTAGTTACCACGGTGAAAATTGTTTATTTTACTTTCTCTCCCTTGGTGGAGAAAATCAACTTCACGACCTAAAGATAGACCAATAACGGTGCGTTCTGAGACTAGTAGTGCAAAAAATCTTTTTGTCAGTTATTTTATTTACTAATGTTCTTGCAGGTGTTCTTTTAATTGAATACAATTTCACGAATTTAGTAAATACATTTCGTACAACAAATATACAAGGTGTATTAAAACGGGCGGAGAATGTTTATATCAAGCACTTCTATGTCAAAAACTAAACAAGAAACTCCAGTACCAATTTGTTGTTAATCCGTTGTCAGTTTTCACATGTTTATGGTTGTATCAGTAACTTACAAGTAAAATAAATATCCAGGTGTCACTTTTGTTCTTTCAGTAATTAGTTTACTTATAATTTGGTTTTAAGAAATACATTCTCTGTTGCTTAAGATATTTCAAGATATTGTAACACTGAACGGAATAGACCGCCGTCCGCGACATTATTATAGTTTGTCTTTAAACTAGGAGGAGTTATTCAAATTTCTCGGGCCAAAATCTAAATCTGTGATTGGCTAAGACTGATCCGGTTGTACAAAATACTACGACGAATCAACTGTTCGAAGTACTTGCACATTGGTCAGCAGTTTTGTGTTCTTAATAGCATTTTGTATAATTGAAACAAAACAGCAAATGTAGTTCAACAAAATCCATTAAGGTTTACATTCTTAAGTGCAGTGTTAACATTAAAATGGTTGGCTAACTAGTCGAGAGGGTCGGGGTTCCAGCAAATCTGCAAGAGAAACTATGGGAGAGGGCGCCAGGTCCTCGACGTAGACAAATCCTTGGGTCGGACTTTCCCAAGGTAAGAGATATACCAAGCAAACCAAAATAATAGCATAACCAGTATCTAATAACGGGATTTATTCATGACTTGGTTCTATAGTGCTAAAAAACTCATAAAAATACGCGCCAATCATATATATATATATATATATATATATATATATATGTGCACGGCTATCTTACTTGCCTCCGAACATATGACAGACACCCACGCCTCCATGTCAAGGAACATGTTTTTCCATGTGTATTCCTCGTCAATCTCTTAAATAAGGTTATCGTAACAGAAGCATCAAGAGAGGGGTAAGGAATTTTGATATTTGAGATATACAAAAAAATGGTGCACACAAAATAGCAGCACAGCTCCGACTACACTGCTACAATGTGGCCTCCCATTGTATATCGCCGTGTTACACAATCGACATACTCACCTCCAGCAACGTTGCCGCTCTGTTGCACCTTTTGTCGAGGGAATAAAAGTAGCGCGTCGTTTTGTTTTCGGATTTCGGCACGGCGAACGTGATAACGTATCTAAACATCGCGCGGATGGCATTCTGCGGGTGTTAATAAATTTTTGTGGGTACCTAACATAGCTATATTCTACGAGGTACGAAGGCGGTGCACATCATACAGTTTTGATTATAAATAGTAGGTAAAAAAGAGTGGCGACCTAAACTTACTTTTTTTAAATAGAAGGCTCGATATTTAGGTAGCTTACAAGGAGTTTTCCATTGAAATGGTAATAATTTTAATATAAAGTTGTATGGATCTACCGCCAAGGGTTCTGGAGATATAAACGATTTTATGCAAAAAAATGCTGAACGTTAGGAGGCTGTTGTACTAAGTAACAGGAAACAATTCAATGAAAGAGAACGTTATCAAAATATTATGGGGTAAAAGTTTCTTCACGTTTCTAATAATACTGAAACCATAAAAGGAAACATTTGCTAATGCGAATTGCATCAACAATGGTGATGGGATTCGAACTACATCGCCTGCAAATGCGATTTCAGTTCCACGCGTTTCTTCCACTGATCCGTGAAGGATCTCTCGGATCTGTGCAATGCATGGCTGTATTAAACAGAACACACTATTTGTTGCCCCTTTTTGACTCTTACAACATTTATCTTATATCTCTTGATTTCCATCTTCGTCAAGTGTAAAGCCTGAGCTATGTGCAAATTACTGATTTTATCTGCTTCTAAGTTAAAGCAAAATAAGCAACCATTTGTTTAGTGCCCACTCTGTACCTATATGTTCTGTAAATATGCCGTTTTTCTTCAAGTGTAAAAACCTGAGACTTGTGCAAATTATTACTTTCATTTAAGTAATAGGTCTTGAGTTAAAGCAAAAACAGAAAGAATTTAATTTTTCTTATTTGCTCACCCTGTATATATTTCTCCGAAATTTTTTCGGCTTTATGCCAGGTAGACATAGAATATGCATGCAAAGTATCGTCTTCCTCCAAAAAATAGTTTTAGAGTTATACCGGCAAAAGACAGACGGAATTGAAAAAAAAGGTTCTTTGATATCTAGGGACCCTGGAAGTGAAGATCTGAAGAAATTTCAGAAGGTTTTTTTTTATCGATTACAATACGTTCTTCGTCTTTTAGACGAGGCAAGTAAAAACTAAAAATTAAGATGCTTTAATTCAAGGGATAACAAAAACCACCTTTAGATTAATAAATTTAAATCTCTTCAAACAGAACAAAGAACCAGATTTAGACAATACAAATCCCGTAATGTAGATACAAGAAATAATGAACACGAAAAAACGAAAAATTCTGAATAAATTGATTCTACGAGTATTATCAAATGAAATCAGATTTTGAGAAAAAAACAAACGAACACATCAAAATTATACAGTGGCCGCCAAAAAGTCGGCATCATATGGGAGTTTTTTATTATTTATTTTTGAAAAGAACTTTTTACGACAATAATTTGTGCTTGTCCAAAAACCTCTTTAGCCCCTATCATACATACCGAGTGATTTTAACTTATTTAGAAAATGGCGTATTTCGAAATTGTCAAAATCTAAAAAGTGCTATTTTTTGGACATTAAGTAAGAGTTTAATGAGATTTTTTTAGAGTGTTAGTTTTAGTTAACTGAACAATCCCAAGTCCAGAAAACACACATTTTCTTTAACTTTAGCTAAACTTTAATTTTTCAATTTTTTAAATATTTTTCAAAATTTCACATACCAACAGCGTGTGGCCGGCTGGTGCTTGCGTGGCGCCAGCAGTGAAGTGGGTTCAAGGCTCACACCCGAGCATTGTCCGCTCTCCGGCCATCATACGAACACCTTTGATGGTCATGACCCCTGCGAGGGCATTCTTCCTTAATTCAAGGGGTTAGGCTAGCCACCTACCCCGGCCGCGGATTAATATGGCGTATAAAACCGCACTCAAGTGTGTGAAAGTAACAGGCTCTCAGCCTATATTAAGAGGAAGAAGATGACATACCAAAACTTAATTTTAAAATTAACATTTTTTTATGTGAAGACTAACGATTTATAATTGTAAAAAATAATATAAAATGTTAATTACTTTTTTAGATTTTTTATTATTTACCGAAAAGTGATATGTTCGCATAATTTTGAAGTTTTTGATGCAAGGTGCTTTGTAAGAGAAGTATTTTTAAATGATAATTAATATCTATTTAAATGGCTTCGACGATAAAAACTCTAATCTAACCCTTTTAATGAATCCTGTAAATATTCTTTTACAGTTGTCTAAATGAGAAGATTTTTCTTTATACAGTTTACATGTTCTAAAAATTCTTCTTATTCAGACAACTGTAAAAGATCGTTTCATGGATTTCTGTAACAGTAATTCGCTAACAGGGTTAGAGTTTTTAGAAGCCATTTCAATAGATATTAATAATCATTCAAAAATATTTCTCCTAAAAAGCACATTGCATCAGAAACGTAAAAATTATGCGAACATATCACTTTTCGGTAAATAATACAAAATCTAAACGAGCAATTAACATTTTATATTATTTTTTACAATTATCAATCATGAAAGTCGTTACATAAAAAATTTGAATTACAATATTAAGTCATGGTATGCGAAACTGAAAAATATTTTAAAAAAAGGAAAAAGCTAAAGCTAAAGTTACAGAAAAATATGTGTTTTCTGGACTTGAGATTGTTCAGTTAATCAAAACTAACACACTCTAAAACAATCTCATTGCAATCTTACTTAATTTCCGAAAAATAGCACTTTTTAGATTTTGACAATTTCGAAAAACGGAATTTTCTAAATAAGTAAACGTCACTCGGTATCTATGATAGGGGCTAAATAGGTTTTTAGACAAGCATAAATTATTGACGTGTAAAGTTTTTTGAAAAATATAAAATATATTTTTTTTTTACTTATGTGATGCCGATTTTTGGCGGTCACTGTATACCCAATACCGCTAAATTGTCAACTATTTCTCCTCTTCTTCGATGGGTATTAAAACTATACAAAGTGCTCGTAATTTGCAAATTCAATGATTTTGCCTTAGTAAATGAAGCACGCTATGTATCTCTGTATTTCTTAAAAACTCTTTCAATAAACTTTCGCCTAATAGCTTATTTAACACCCCTAAATTCAACTGGTTTTGAGATTTAATTTATTCCAGCATTTCTCGGTTTTTGTGTCAGCAATGGCTGGATTTTTATTTTCTAAACCTAGTTTGTGATTCCTTTAAATAAAGCATTTTAGGGGCCTTACATTGTTTTCTTATACTCACACTCGCATAGTTGGAAAATAGTTGAATTCAGAGTTATCCAGTAAGATATCAAAATAAATCTTTTTAAAGGGGCATTTTAAAATACTAAAATGTGTAGTGCGTTTCCTTTAAAAACCTTTGAAATCATGAAATTTGCAGACACCTTGTATAGTATGAATGCCGAGAATCACCATTTTACACTCGAAAGGTAATTCACAAAAAACGTATAATGTTTTTTATTCAGTATCTACAGCAGCTGCCTGAAGTTTAGCATTTTGTGCATAAAATCGGTAACATCTCCAAAACAGTTGATGTTAGACCCATACAAATTTATATTAAAACTATTGATATTTCAATGCAAAGCTTTTAACCTTCCTAAATATAAAGTAATAACTTTGGTTCGCCACACTTTTTGAGCCATCCTGTATAATCAGAAATATTTTAGTAATATGCAACACTTTCGTACCTTCAACTTTTATATAAGCTATTTTAATGTAAATGTTCTAGTTTTAGAGATATTTCCCACCCCGCATCGTTGACGGATCCTGTATTAAATGTTCAGCGACATGCGGTTGTATTGAATTTACTTAAATCCATTACTAGCGATAAGCCCCCGTGCGCGTTTGCCAAGTCTCTGAGGCGTAACAGTATGTTTCATAGATAGAGGCGAGTACTACTGGCGCACCTTGTTAGGTGTATATGTGTATTACATGGTCGCGCCATCTAGAATAACCTCTACCAACTGAAGTGTATAACTGAATATGTGTACTGTCAAACTCACCTCCACCAAAAAATTTGTTAAATCGATGCTTGTTGCACCATCTGTCGAATGGAACACTTATACATGCGGATACCTAGTCGCCTCCGATTTTTCGTACTGGCCTCCAAAAATGAGGCCAGTTCTTCGTGTCGACGTATGCTTTCGGAGGCGAGTTTGACGTTTTGCATATATATATATATATATATATATATATATATATACAGGACGATAAATTTTGACTGGGAAAGGGGGAACTAACACCGTTCTCAGTACTTTGGCAAAATAAGAGCTAATAATGGTTTGTTGAAATAAAACCACTTGTTGATAAGGCCAACGTTTCGATCTTTATTTGAGATCTTTATCAAGACCTGTAAGGAGGATTTCCTCTTATTCACTTTTAACCGATTATACCCTTAATTATTTATTTGTTTGTTGAAGCTCGCTTGAAGAAGAATGGCCCCTGTTAATCGTGTGAACAATTTCTGATCATCTCATTATTCTTTCCGTCAGGCCTTTTCCATCCAAACGGATTTATTTTGTCTTTCGAACCAACTTTCCTACAGATACTGTTGCGGGGATATTTACTCTACTATTCATGTGTTTTATATTGTTGCACCCACGACAGCCTCTAATAACCGGAACACACCGACGTGTCAATCACACTTCTTATTAGGGATAGTATTTATCACCTTCAGCATCAACTAATTCTTCACATAAAGTTTCTCTTATTACCGGATGGGTATGGGTTCCATGAAATTAAAGTAAAGACCAACGGCACTGACAATGTTTAAGTCGTTGAAAAGTCTATAACTTCCAGGTAACATTCGCATGAGCATTATTATGCGTAAATATAATATTTTTGCCCAATCTTCATGTAGATAGTTCAATATGAGACTGTAAAAAGTAAGAGATGTAGATAGATCAGACTCTAGACAGTAGAGATGCACTACGTCAGTTTGCCCTGCTATAGAAATTCCGGCTCACCCAATATACAGTACGTTCTTTAAAGCAATTTCTTCAATGCATCATTCTCCCAACAGTTGTTCTTGGAGTATTGAGACCTTACTACCAAGTAAATTTGTATTTAGCTCTAACCTTTCCGGGCTATGGCTATTTACGATTTTAAATCATTATTAACAATGTGAAGATCGGCTTTAAAATTCATTTGATGAAAATCTCGTTTAAGGCAACAATTTATAATTTATTGGTATAGCGAATTCGATAGTAATCAGTTTTGTCTTAGCAATTAATTTAGCGAAGGACGCCCAAGAGCTGTTGCTACCTATGAAAATATTGCCGCAGTGCTTGAGGAAAATCGATGGACATCCCATTAGTTTATTTGGGTGACATTCGGCATGGGTATGAATCAAATTAAAAACATTTTACATCAACAGTTAGATTGTATAATAGGTAAAAGAAATTTGGCTGAATCGATGAATGATACAGTTGTGGGAGATAGTTAGCCAAAAAGTTTATTGAAGTAGAAAAATATGTTGTTGTTCCTTAAGATCCAAAAGTCACACATATATAATTTGATAAATTATTTGACGTTTCGCCACTTTAGATGGCTTCATCAGAAATGATTAAGATGTGTTATAACTAAAATACAAGGATTAAAATTGGATTAAGTGAAACACACAAAAAATTTTCAAGGCTTACCAAAATGGCTTCCAGGAAAGTTTATAATAACTAGTAACAAATTTTGCAATTTGGATTTACTGGCATTTACACGTAATGTGATTCGACATTATTTTCGTTTTTTAAGAAAAGACATTCTGCAACAGTTGTAATATATCTAGCCCCACTTGCGGTGCCAAATTGTAATATAACTTCTTCTCGCGGTGTTATTTCAATTAATATCAAGTTCCAAGTTGTGAGTCAAAATGAAATAGCTTCCACTTTGAAGCTATTTTTCATATCAAATTAAATATACCCTTTTACTAATTATTAAAAGAGAAATACTATCAGGTACCTACAGTGCACTTATGTACTTACCTTACTTCTTAATGCAATAAGTAGGAATTGACGTAACTCCTAAATCAATTTGACATTTAAAATTATGTCATGTGATTATTATTTTTTAAGTCTCGACTAGTCAGTTTTACAAGCAATAGGACTTATAATTCCCAGCTGAATGGGTTCCTCTTCAACTAACAACTTTCTTTAATAGTTAAAAACTGAATTACTTTTAAAATGTAATCACTATTTGATTTTACGAATCAAATAGAAGTTGCAGGCACTTTACAAAGTTAAGTTCATACGTTCAGTTTGTTAGTAGCACATTGAAGTTCGATCTGACATTACAAAATAAAATACATATTGTCAAAAATACTTTAATCAAATGTTAAATTTATCCAAACTTGATTAAATAAAAATTCTAAAAATAACCTAATTCCAAGATGTGTAAATTTCAAAATATAACTGTCGAAAAACGTCGAGTACTCGAATCATTATTGAATTTAGAAAAATAATTTTTATTATTTTTCACAATTAATGGGAATTTAACCTTTAATATGATTATTTCTCGAAGATTATGAATTCAAGTTATTTTGTTACTACTAAATATAAAACAACACTCTGGTTGCTTTTACAACCCCACAAGTTAAAACATACACCTGTTATATCGCATGATATCTATTAGATATCTGGTTATAATTATTTAAATTACATGTATCATACATATGGTATGCTGCATTACACAGTTCTTCAAAGAATTGCCGAAGATAATGTTAACCACTATCCCGAAAAGATGATCAACCAGCTTATAGGTTGTGTGTGTCATGCGCGCATAACATGGCAATGCAAAAAGTGAAAAATTACGGTTTGCATTAAACGAATTTGTTTTGATGAGTTTCATTCCATTCAGTAGACGGCAAGTTATTGTGCTCTGTGTACTTATACAATTAGACCTCAATTTGTCTTTATCCAATTCATTTTTGTAATTCCTTTTTGTGAATTTGAAATACTACAAAACTTTTAAATACAGTGTGTCCCCGGATTGAGTTCACTATAGGTATAATTGACAAAAAATTTTACAATTTTATTTTAATGTTTTGGGATTCCGCCCTGCTTGGTCTGAAGAGAATTTTAAGATTATTTACAGTTTTTGAAAACATAAGTTGGCCTTGACAGTGAAGCAAAAACTATTTTCTTTTCAGGTAAACTACCCTTTCTGTCCATGATACGGCAAAATTTTACCAAGAAAAGTTGTTCAGAATGATAAATTATGGCTCTATACAAAATTTCAGGAAGATCTACCTACTTAAATTATACCGTTAAAATTGTACCTATTTATTAAAAATTACGGTTTGATTTAAGTAAGTAGAACTTCCTGAAATTTTGTATGGGGCCATAATTTCCCATTCTGAACAATTCTTTTTAGTAAAATTTTGCCGTATTATAAACAAAAAAGGTAGTTTACCTGAAAAGAAAATACAATAGTGTGTCCCAGGATTGATGTTACAAGAGGTGAGATACCTAAAAATTTTAGAATTTTATTTTAAGGTTCTGGGATTCGGTCCTGCTTGGTTTGAAAAAATTTTTAAGAATATTTTCAGTTTTTGAAAAACAAGTAGGCCTTGGCAGGGAAGCGAAAACTATTTTATTTTCAGGTAAACTACGCTTTTTGTTCATGATACGGCAAAATTTTATTAAGAAAAGTTGTTTAGAATGATAAATTACGGCCCCATGCAAAATTCCAGAAAGATCTGTTGACTTAGAAAACACCATTATTTTTTAGATAATTGTATTTTATTTTCAGGTAAACTACTTTTTTTGTTCATGATACGGAAAAATTGTATTAAAAAAAGTTGTTAAGAATGAGAAGTTGTGACCCTATACAAAATTTCAGAAAGATCTGTTGACTTAGATGGAACCGTCATTTTTAATAAATGCAATTTGTTTAATCTAAAAAATAACGGTTTAGTCTAAGTCGACAGATCTTTTTTAAATTTGGTACAGGGCCATAATTTTTCATTCTGAACAACTTTTCTTAATACATTTTTTCCGTATCATAAACAAAAAAGTAGTTTACCTGAAAATAAAATACAATTATCTAAAAAATAACGGTGTTTTCTAAGTCAACAGATCTTTCTAAAATTTTGCATAGGGCCGTAATTTATGATTCTAAACAACTTTTCTTAACAAAATTTTGCCGTATCATAAATAAAAAGGGTAGTTTACCTAAATAGAAAATAGTTTTTGCACATTTTTCATGGCCGACTTAATTTCTAAAAATTAAAACTCTGCTTAAAATTGTTTTCAGACCAAGCAGGGCGGGATCCCAAAACATTAAAATAAAATTGTAAAATTTGTTGTCGATTATACCTATAGTGAACTCAATCCGGGGACACACTGTATATGTTTAATAATTCAAAATTCGGATTAATTATTTCTTGGACGTTAAAGGATTTACATAGTGTCTAGCAACGTGGACTGCTTAACAGCTCTATCCATTCAATATTCTCGACTTTCTTACTTCTTCAAATATCGTTATTTTGAACCCGCATATCACACTGCTCTAATAATGCAACATCATGGCATAGAAACTACCAGAAGTCTTTTTCCGATTTCTATCGATAATCAACTGTTACTTTGGAATTCTGCTGACCGAGCGCTAGCGATGCCTTCCTTTGGAATTTATTTCGGTCGTTAACTGATGTATGTTATCCAAAAGCTAAACGACTAATCTGTATTATAGGCTTTCTAACCCATCTAAATAGAAAATGACCGTTAAAAATACAATGCATATCTGCATGCATGTGCTGTACGGTGTAGCTGTATCAAAACCTCACAGAAGTAAGTTGCAAACTTTTTAGAAACTGCGAACTGTCTTAAATGCTTAATGATAAGTCCTCAATGAACAAATTCACAAAGAATTTGATATACAGAAAAGTGACAAGCGCATATCTAAGACTCCTCTCTTCAATTGAGACTAATGCCCAGTCGGCTAACATTACAACACAGATCAAGGTACAGAAAACATTCAGCTTTAGTCCCGCTTTCCACACAATTGTGTGCAAGCAACTGTACGCAACACAGCTGTAAATAACCAATAACCATTGCGTGCTTAGCTGGCAGGACCTTAATTAATTATAAAAAGGGCACGTGTTCGGTAACATAATTTCTAGTTATATACTGTTTGATGCTTTCGCGGTTACTCGAATTATTCTTCTTAACATAGAATTTCGGCTTAGACCGCGTAGTATTTGTATATGAACACCCAGCATTTTCTGGCTTAATGTGCCTTGCACCTTGTGAACTAGAGCAAAAACCTGCGTGATTGTCATGCTTTTTGGTGGCTTCTGTTAAGAAGAATAATTTCTAGTTTGCAGGATCTATTGGAAATGGCAGAAATATCATTTTACGATTGCGTCGAACAGTTGAGCGTTAAAATAATCTGCATTAGGAATAGTTTCCCTTATTTAAACAAAACGATTGGTCCTTTTAAGTCGTCACCAAACGTTGAAAATAGATATTTTGAACACGCCTATCCCTTGCTATTTTTCAGGGTGAAGACGTTTTCTTTGATTTTTATTCATATTTTTTAATAACAACTTTAACATACAATGACCGTATGCAATCTTAAATAACCAAATAATATTAATCGACTATCTTGAAAATTTTTTTTAGCTTTCGGAAACTGCTTGATTATTTCTTCCCGTTCTGTCAATTGTTAGTGACTATATACTCTTTTGTTTTCCCTCAGGGGCTAACATCTTAGATGTTAGTACGGGCTTTGCAACCCCTTGCTGCCTGAGCAGATGGCCCTCCGAAAAGGAGGTTGGGCTTGGGGCTAACTTCCCCTGGGGCTAGCAACCCTTTCCCCGTAAAAAATAAATAGTTACGAATCCTTCAATTAAGCCTCGGAATGGACGGGTCTATCGACGACTACTAAGGCTAAGGAACATGGACTTGGCATTGGGCACATGGAATGTCAACACGATGCTCAGACCAGGAGCTGAAAGAAACCTGCTCGAAGAAATTAAAAAGTATTTGGTAGATATAACAGTCATCCAAGAAACACACTGGTTGGGAAGTGGCATTAAAAACACAAAAACACATACTATCCTATTTAGTGGTAAAGATCAAGGGAAAAGAGAAAGAGGCACAGCATTCATAGTAGACAACAAACTAAAATCCTCTATAATAGATTATAAATCGATAAATGAGAGAATATGCAGAGTCAGAATAGCAACCAAGTTCTGTAATCTATCCATAATAAATGCATATGCACCGATAAATGTAAGTGATGACCAAATGAAAGATGAATTCTACCAATTATTAGAGTCTACGACTCGTCCCCAAAAAATGACATAAAAATTATCATAGGCGATCTCAACGCTCAGGTAGGAAGAGAAGAGAAATACCGGGAAACAATAGGGGCACACAGCTTACACAAAAAATCAAATCAGAATGGGGAAAGACTAGTAAACAATGGTCTATAGAAAAGAAATGGGATCATCTAAAAATACAACGATGAAAGTAGCCTCAGAAATATTGGGAACACGATAAGGACCGGGGAGAAACACACGGTATGATGAAGAATGTGACCAGGCAATTCAAGAAAGGAACGAAGCGTACAAGAGACACATAGAGAGGCCGATACGGGAAAAACTTGAAACATACAATGAAAAAAGACGTATAGCCGACAAAGTGTGTAGGAGAAAGAAGAGAGTATATGAAAACGAACGAATAATTCAAATGGAAGAGGATCTCAAAACAAACCGCACGAGAAATGCCTACAGATACTTAAAATCCCTAAGAGAAGGATATAAACCTCGAACAAATTTATGCAGAGATACATCTGGAAAAATAATCAGTAAACTGGAAGATGTAGAAGAAACATGGAGGAAATATTTCCAGGAACTTCTGAATGGTGAAGAAAATATGCCACAACCAGAATATAACATACCCGAAGAGACAGAGCACAACGAAGAAACGACAGAACCGCCCTCAATAGAGGAAGTACGAAAAGCAATACAAGACCAAAAGAATGGTAAAAGTCCAGGAGTAGATATGCTGCCGGCAGAATTGCTCAAATGCGGGGGAAATGTAATAGTGGAAACGATACATTCATTGATGTCACAGATATGGAGAGAGGAAATATTATACCCACGGACTGGACAAAAAGCATTATATGTCCAATACATAAGAAAGGCGATAAGCTGCAGTGTAAAAACTATCGAGGCATATCACTCCTTTGTACAACATACAAAATATTCACCCATATTCTAAGCCAGAGACTGACACCATACATCGAAAACTTGATAAGAGAATATGAATCTGGATTTAGGTCTGGAAGATCAACCACGGACCAACTGTTTACAGTCAAAGAAATTCTTAGTAAAGGCTGGGAACATGACACAGATATATATCAAATATTCGTTGATTTTCGCCAGGCATATGATAGCATCAACAGAAATAAGCTATACCAGATTATGATCGAACTAAGGTTACCTATAAAATTGGTGAGACTAACCAAACTAACGATGTCTCACACGGAAGCACACATTAAAATACAACTCCAACTAACAGAACCAATAAATATAACGGAAGGACTGAAACATAGAGACGGACTAGTACCGATGCTATTTAACCTAGCGCTGGAATATGCGGTGAGAAAAATGTCGGTCAATAAGAATAACCTGCTGTATAGTAAATCAACTCAGATGGTAGCATATGCCGATGATGTAAACGTAATGGCAAGATCTATAGCAATGGCAAAAAACGCATACATAGAACTACAAGATGGAGCAAAAGAAATAGGACTAATGATAGATAGTCATAAAACAAAGATATTAGTCTAAACAAGAGCAAATTTTCCGCTCCAGGACATGACTATCAGAGATGACAATTTAGAAATAGTTGACCATTTCATATACTTAGGGGTAAGCATCACAACAGATGGAAGTGAAGAAAGAGAGATTAGAAGGAGGGTAACTCTCGCGAATAAAGTTTATTTTGCCTTATTGCCAACCTTTAAAACCAAAGACATACATCGCAATACAAAAATAAGAATTTATAAGACAGTGATACGACCAATACTCTCCTACGGCAGCGAAATCTGGGTATTCAATCAGGCCGCAGTGGAAGCAGTAAATGGGTTCGAGAGGAAAATGGTACGAAGAATTTTAGGGCCTATAAAAAGACAATGGAGTATGGAGAATACGTTATAATTATGAATTGTATCAACACTTAGGAGAGGCATCAATTGAAACACACATAAGAATAAATAGACTGCGGTGGGCTGGCCATACAATCAGAATGACAAACGAAAGAATCCCTAAGAGAGCATTAATGGGAAAAATGGAAGATAGAAGACCGGTAGGCAGGCCCAAGAAAAGATGGGAAGATAACGTTGCCGTGGACGCAAGGAAGATCTTAGGTGTCCGAAACTGCAAATCATGCGCAATGGACAGAGATGGATGCAGGAAGATATTGGAGGAGGCCAAGGCTCGAATCGGACTGTGGCATCATAGAAGAAGAAGATACACTCTTTTGTTAGTCTACACTCTACAGCGTTATTAGTTAAAACAGCGTGCTGATATCGAAATAGTTCCACAAGCGCCCTACATTTCAAATCTGACCCTGTACGATTTTCTTATTCCTCAAGCTTAAGGGGCAACTTAAAGGCAACCGATATCAGACGGAAGACGACGTTACAGCTGTAGTATAGAAGTGGATTAAACAGAAATCAAAAAAATTATTCATCAACGGAATGAAAAAATTCCTTAATCAATTTAATTCAGAGTATTAGACTGCTAACTCGAATAGAGCACAGAAAAGTTTCCAATATTTCAGGTTGTACTAATTCACAAATTATAACTACTCATGAAACTTATTTTTATTTCAATCACAGTAGATGTGGACAATGGAATTAGTATGCAGAGTTTTAGGATTTTAAATTTCGGTTCTGAAGTCGATTCCTGTTTACGTTTTACTTTAAGATGCTAAAATAATTTTTAAACTAAATATTAGTACTGCGAGTATATCACCTATTCATATTCCCTTACACGTGATTACTTGAAGTCCAGGAATTTAATTTCACATTCTTTGCTTTAATAATGAGTTTCTTCAAATGTATTGAAATATTGTTCGATGAATTTGTGTTTTTATGTACTAAGGTGTTATGTGAAATAAACTTCAGCACAATAATTCCAAGCTGATTTAAAGAAACAAGAAAAATGAAACGATTCTGAAGTGCATCGCCATTAATACTAGTCAAAGGTAATAATCTAATTCCATTAATCTTCTAGTTCGATTATGCTTTGTGACAGCATTTTATAGCTGCTCTGGTGATCTATTACTTTATAGCCGGCAAAAACAATTATTGAAGTACTCCCACGTCATTTCAGCTACTTCCTGGTTTATAGTATTTATTTTTATTGCTTTATTGATATTGTAGATGCGCTTTTAAAAGCAACGACATTAAAAAGTGCATATAGTTCTACGTTTTGAAAATTAACAACGTTAATAAATAAAACAACCAGTAATTACAGGAAAAATGATTGGTTTCATACGATTATAGAGTTCAAGGCCTCAGTATTTTAAATTACAAAGTCAGAATCAAAACAATTAAATAAGCGGATAGGAACAAATATTGTGCATACAGGGTATTCCTCAATTGTATATGCGTGCCTTATCAAAGCGTTCTTTGGATTTTGTAAGTCAATATGCTCTTATAAACACGTGTTAGATCTTGCAACATGCATTTGTAAAATGAGAATTAACATATAATAGTTATTTACTATACAAGTGAGATAAAAGCATCGTTAATATACGTGTGTGTAAGTTACAAACGAGTGTGTAGCACAAGTTATGTAAGCACACAAGTATATTAATGATGCATTATCACACATGTACAGTACAAAATTTTATCTACGACTGCCTAAAATTGAGAAAAGTGCATTAAGAGAAATGTCAGATCTGTCATGATCAAAAATATTTTAGTAGGCAAACGTCATTATGTCATTCATTTGACACTATTTCAGTTAGGTAATGCAGTCGTTACACAATTCAGTTAGATAATGAAGCCATTACATAACTGAGTGGTGTAATGAGCTTCATTACCTAACTGAAATAGTATCAAATGAGTAACGTAATGAATTACTTATTCCACTGAAGTAGATATTATACTAAAAAATGCAATTGAGTCAGAGTTAAACTCAGAATTACTTTCTGACCCTGAATGGCTGCAACATCACCACCTTCAGCTGCACGGCTCCTTCTATTATCTTACCATCCATGCAGGAACCACTGAACGTCGTACTTAGTCCATATCTTTTTCCAGAAACACCATACATTAGCACACTATCTCCACTAATGGCACCTTCTGACATTACTTCACAACCCTTAATTCAATTAAACACATTTTGTCTTGATTACTAGGGTCTATTAAGTTAACATATGAAAACAAGCCCCAAGATGACAAGTTTACTTGTTGGATATATTTTTTATATATTTTTCAATTTTCTCTTATTACCTAGCAACTGTCATTTTAATTGTTTTACATTCACTTAATACTAAATTCCAATCTTATTTTTGTAAATGTCAATAGCTCTGTCTTGTTAACTTTTGACACATTTTAATTATTCTTTTCCGTTCACGCTTTTAATTTTGCTTTCAGGTAGATTCTGTTTTATTTCTTATTTACAATTATACATTTTTAAGTGATTCATGCGTAAATATTCTTTTTAATGGTGTTCATATCCATGTTAACTATTTTTAAGCAAATATTAATTTCAGCATGTATTAACATTATTTAGCATTATCTTTAAGGTCACTTCACAGTAAACTTCAGCCTAATCACATTAGGTTAGTGTAAACATCCTTATTAAATGCGGCACCGCCATGTACTGATCTAAAAACTATTATTCACATTCATTTCCAGTTACTAGTTTTTCAAATGAAAACCTACTCCCAAGAATAGTTAATCCTGTCTATCTACTCCCATTAAATTTTTATATTAATTTTATTACATAACTTTTCGTTTCTCCAGAATCAACATTTTAACAATTAAACCATAACCAAAAAAGCTGCGTGGCCCAGATGGGTAAGCGCCAGGCTTGCATTAAGCAAGTCCTCGGTTCGAATCCCGCTGGGGTCGAAATTTTTCCGTATCCTTGGCCATTAGAATCGGGCGCAGTGAGACCATTTACAGTTGGGCATCAAATTAACTGCGCTCTCCTCAGAACCACAAACCTAAGAGATAGAGTAACAAGGACAACATCATTCATAAGACACACAACTCACACAATGGTTGCTGCGTAAGCACCAAAGGCGCTCCAACTCTGTTGCAAATTGAGCATTGTACCGCCAGATGCCAGCGCATAAAGCACCAGCCTCTACACCGCAAAGTAAATGAGGTTACAGATTAAACATACATACATACCATAACCAATTCTGTTATTTTTACTTGATTCATTAAACATAAATAGACCAATTGAACAGAATAGCCTCCGCAATACCATAGCAGTATATCGAAGTTGCAGACCATCACTTTGAATATTTGTTAACTTAAATATATAAAACCGTTGTTTATTGTTGATTTGCTTACTAAAATTAAAATACACATTTATTTTTTAACATATATCTTCTCTGATCTGACAAAATTACAAACTATTACACTTCCGCGTTATTAATGTACTTTGGATTGCCTGTTTTGCATATTACAGGGGTCGAGCCATGTGGCAGACCCTAAATATTTGATTTCAGAGTTGCCCAATCCATGGCCTGTTGCCAACATGTGGCGAATGGTTCGCTTAAAAACGGCTTAAAGCCGAAATTTTGTCATTTTCTTCTAAAGTTGGCAGCCAACTCTTCCTAACTTCTATTTTACGGTCTTTCATCTTGGGAATTAAAAATATTTGCCTGCGCCGTATTTTAATAGTAGAAATGTTTATTCTGTGTCGGAACATTTTTTTAATTTTAGCGCTCTGCGTCAGTTCAGCTCATTTGCGAGATAACTAGCGACATCTTCCGTTTCGTCATAATAACATTGCAGAGTTCTGCAAACGCGAGACCTATTCTATAGCTCTTGGTGTGCCCAAGTAGTACTTAGTTGATTTGGCTGCTAAACAATAGAGGTCGTCCTGGATCACGTTTGGAGTTTTGAACCCAGTCACATCTTAACGGCTTCCGGGGCGACAGTGAGATCAGCTCGTCTGAAGCCTACGTGCGTTTTTGGGCGTATGGTTCTCTGCGAAATGTGATGCAATCTTGGGCAATGGATGTAGCGTACATGTGGAAGAGAGAGATGACTTCAGATGAGAGGCATACATTATTTTACCGGGTTCCTAAGTCAGTCACGAGAATACACTAGAAGTGCTCATACGTATTGCTGTGACGGCTCTCGGCAGCTTTTGAGCTGTCGAGGACCCGCTGTAATTCTTTGTGCCAGAATCTCTCGTCCAGCGTTTATATTAATGATGTCAGTTTAAGTTACTTTTCGTTAGTTACGACAAGCATATTGGGGTGAACACTAGTCACCGCTGGTTAGACCGAGCGCTCTTGTTTTTGGTATAGGGGTGATAACCTTATTAGGTGTTGTTAAGCGGGAATTGTGGTCGTACACCTTCTTATTAAAAGTTGTCATTTTTAAACACCTTGTGTGGATTAAAATTCGAAGGCTCAGTCGTCGTCGTAGTGCCTACCTTTCTAATTTTTCACTTTTGGGTATGTGAAACCCGCAGCCTTTCATGGGAATCCCCCCAGTTACTGTTGAAGCAATTTGTGGAAGTTTTATCGTTACGCCTTCTAAATCAGCTTCCGACTCGACCAGCAGGCCAGCCAACAGGAGTTCTTTTAGCGGCGATAGACCGGCACGTGTTCCCATAACCCAGTAACGGCGCCGCTAGGATTCTTACTAAGGTATGGTGTTACAGTTTGCTAATTTTGGTGCTACAGTTTACGGTGTTGCGACTAAATAAACAGCCAATGACAGTTTCCAAAAGAACATTATATGATTACGTACCTTGCTCTTAATTTTGGTCTGTTCAAGTAACTTGTGCTTAAATGTTTGGGAGTTGTTACCTGTTATCTTGCAGCAGCGTATGAATACCCCCTCCCCCCTGCCTATAATAGATAGGTATAGAAATAACTGTTAGTTTTACCTTACTGTTCAGTGTATCTTCATTCTATATGTTTGTATTCAAAAGCAATATAATTAGATTAACTTAATTTTTGCTTTTTTTAGGGTGTTTGCGTGCGACGTCCTATTGTATGTTTTTTATGTGTTATTTGTGTAAAAACTGCTTGCTGCCTACAAGGTAGATTTGTGGATGGACGAGCTTGGACGTCGCACACAGCTGTCACCAATCCAAACTACTGTTTCTCATTTCAGACTTCCAAGGAGTAGTTTAAAGATTATGCTTTTTTTCTTTTAGACATGCCATTTTCTTGTGGCGCATATATTTACCTCCAAAAGCCTTCTTTCCAAGATTGGTAAAGCTGATAGCTTTATTTTAATACAAATATTGCAGAAACGTAGTTTTTGGGCACACTTGAGCTTCACGCCAGTCACTTTTGCTTTTGACCACCTGTATGAAATCACTGGGATTTAAGTAGCCTAGTTAATTCCTACCGAATTTGAATGCCAGGTTTACCCATATTTGGATGCGATGAGAGCTGGCTCTGTTGATTGTAGATCATAGAGGTCGTCCATCTTGACGTTCCCTTTCTAATCCCATACTAGCGCCGCTTAGCAGTTTTTGTCGATGATTTTAGCAACTGAATGACGATTCAAGGGCATATCACAAACAAACAGAATATTTTTAAGATCAGCTGACCTGCATTCGGTTCCATTGAGGCATGTAGCCGAACAGTTTCCTTTGGCTTTCACAGCAGTTGACGCTTTGATCGCCAAGTTTAATCAGTTACAATCAGTAGGAATCCACTTGTGAAAGCTTTCGTTTTGACGACACAAATGAGATGTACAACTGTTGTCAAGGCGTCAACTGTTTCTTGGATCAATAACTTAAGTTTGCAGTTTTCAGATAGATGGGCTTCTTCATCTTGAGAACTTTGACTTTTCGAAAAGCAGTCAGTAGTTTTGTGGTGGCGGTTATTTCATTTTCTGCACTTGCTGTTGAACGGTATTTGTTTTTTCTAATGGAATTTTTTCTGAGCGCTTTTTCTAGCGGCGGTGATGGCGCCAAATTCTTTCTTTTTAGACCTCTGCTTCTTAATCTATTTAGTGACTGTTGAAAAGCATAAAACTCAATAGATCTATTCCATTTTCTCGAGCTTACCACAAGATTAAAGAATTTGTTGATAGGCAGCCTCGCGTCGTTTTTCTCGATTATTTTCTGGGGTATTTATTGCTTGAGAAGTCTAGAAAATGCGTAGAGTTTCCTCCAAATGGAGCGATAGGTAAAACACCCACATATTTCTTTCAACTTTTATCGGCTTATAGATAACATAAGATCAGCATTCAATTTCTTATTACCATTAGCTCAGGTCGTTATTGCCGCTGCCATTGCAGCCTGCTCTATCCATGAGCCAGTTTGGTTGAGTGATATAGATATCTCGCCTCTAACATATCTCTGTACTCATTTGAGTCATTGTTTCATTGTAAAATGATTTACACTCCAACCTCAAAACTGTTCGGGGTATTCTCACTCCTACCAATTAAGCTATTTTGCTTAAACTGCAACCATGACCTGTTCAAGTGTGAACACCCGTCAGCCAAAAATCACAGTCGGAGGGCAGAAACCAACTACCTAGGGGTGGTTCAGAGAAACCTCGTAGAATTCACTGTTACTTCATCGAAGAGAATCTAATGAATAAATAAAATTGGATTTAACATAAACATAGGTTATTATGGTTTTGGTTGAAATAAACCCGCTTCTAGAATTTATAACGGTACAATTCATCGTAATAAAACATATCTATATATTAAATAAAGGCTGCAAAAAGAATACTAGCATGGCCATACTTCACATTGTTATATCAGCCGACAAATTAGGCATATAAACAAAAAACAAACTACCTCCAGTAATTAATAAGTAGCAGCCAATAAAAATTACTGTAAATGGTTTAATCAATCAAATTTTTGATGAAACATTGCTCTTTGTAATCCCGTACAAGGAGACGAATCTGCTTATTAACCAACTAACAGGTATCATAGATAATATCGATAATGCAGTATTTAGCTTATGCAGGTCTTCAACCAATTTCATTACGTAATAAGAATTGTAATAATTACTTTTCAATTAAATAAATATAAATCAAAAATCACAAATGACCTGGTTGGAACATAAATTCAATTAACAATGAATAAACTAAGAGTTTAGAAGACAAAATGTAACCAATTAATTTGTCACATTAAATGAATTAGCAAACCACCATTCGGTAAGCAATGCTGCTCGATTAGTTCAATGCTAAATACGGGTAACAGGTAAAATAATTCTTATCTTGGATGCGGTGCGTGTTGATAAGCCTGACGACTCGCTGGTAGGGCTGGGCGATATATCGTTACATCGATAAATATCGATATTATTTCCATATCGATATATCGATATATGGAAATATCGGATATCGATATATCGAATATCGATATATCGATATTTATCGATTATCGTTATATCGAAATATCGTATATCGATATTTATCGAATATCAATATATCGATATTTATCGAATATCGAATATCCATATGTAGGTATCGAATATGGAAATATCTGATATCGAATATCGTTATTTATCGCTATCCCCATAATTATCGATATCTCCATATTATCGATAAATACATATAGGTATATCGAGATTGAGGGAATAGCTGTCAAATTAGTAGTTTCCACTTGTCTAATACAACTGTTGTCAGAAACTGGTCACCATGTAAATGTTCAGATTGGTTTAAGATAACTTTTTGTATGTATTGAGAGGGCCCCTAAATTGTTTATTAATTTGCTTTCGCCCCACGTTGCGGAGCCATTTAAATGCTATGGTTTGATATGCACTACTGATTAAACTGATTAAAATAATTGCTGGATTGTAATTTTATTTACTCGACTCAAAATAAATAGTATTATGCCCTTTTTCGTATTTTATTTATCTGCAATTTTATTCTCATAACGCTAGCTCGGTAGAACAATCAACTCTATTCAAAGGGTGAGTTCCATACGCAGTCGCTAATGTATGTGCTGCTGTCAATATTACACAAAATGGTTCGTATTTGGCAGTAAGCGTTGTTGACTTTAAAAATCAAATTTGTGAACTTTCGAAGAGGTATTTAAATCGTAGAGCTTTGGCGGTTATTATTCTCTTTTGTTTCAGGAATTAATTTGTCTTGTGACATCAGAAGGGACGCCGATTGAATTTCTGCACTTGTTTAATCTCCACCTAATCTCACACTTGGACTCTGGTTAATAATTTGAAAAGCACTTTCGCTGGAGACATGACGATGCTTTAATCTTGTTTAGTACGGTATTGCCTTGCATTCACACACATTTCTAGATGCTTACGCTAATATTTTTAGGGTTAGACAGTACCTTAAAATTTCGTGTTTGCTTCAATCTTCGAAAAGGGGGCCCCAGCTCGTATCTTCGTCTGGAACGGTTTCCCCTGGTATCTGTGCTACGGGTCGGTGTCCTGCACTTCTGCCTGATGCGTCGCAGTAGAATGCCCTGGTTCTGGACTCTCTTTTCGACTGGAATCCTTCGTAATCTTGATGTGGGTGGTAAACGTTTCCTCGGAGATGCTCATGGTGAAATAATTTATGTTTGCAGAAATCGCCACAAACGTTCTCATATGAACTATACCACTTGCTTAACACAGTGAAACACTTTTTAGCTCAAAATATTTAATTTTATTATATAAAAACTTGTATTCACAAGGAGCAAAAAATTTCATGTCAATCTTATAATTTATTCAATTGTTATCTGATGATGTCCGCTATAAACAAATGCTAATCTAATACTATACAAACGGAAATTCAAATCAAATACATTTTAAACTAAATTTTCTTACAAATTGTTAAATTTAAACATTTCTTATATCTAAAATATTGTCTACATTTTTAATTGTCAAAATGTCTTTTTGCGCCACTACACGTTTTATTATTTGCTTTGCTCTGTTCACTTGCGTAATTGCACTGATCCTTTTAAAGAGTTCACTTCCTTCACATATGCTTTCGATGTCCATCTGTCTTCTTTTCACTCGTTTTTTCCTGTCTTGCTGTTTGCTTTTCCCTTGCTTTATCCTGTCTTGTCTGCTTCTCACAACTGCCACTTTCTGTCTTTACTTCTTAATTGCTCGTTGCAACATTATTATTTGTCTGGCTTCTTATACCTTTAAAATTGCTCACAATTTTACCCGCTTAGCTATATTGAAATCTACGATTCATTGACCTGCATATAGCAAACCTTTTTGTGATATTTCATTTCTTTTGGTTTGGCTATGCATTCTGACCAAACCTAATATTTAATTAATTTGAACTTCGACTTTAACCCTGTGAAAAACAAGCTTTGCCCTTTGCGTTCCTTACTTAATTCATTTATTAATACTGCCATCTCTTTTCCAATGCATTTACTGAATGAATTTTAAGCTTAGTATTGCAATTACATAAAACACCCCAACTCTGTGCCTTTTTGACTTGTTTTTTTAACTGTACTGCAAGCAGAGTAGAGTCTCGGACTTAAGACCATTACAGTATACCGTATACCTCGTATCTGCGCATGTGCAACATTCGCTTAATTTGAAGTGCCATAAATTCAATTTGTTTTATTTATTATAATAATAATACTTCATGATCTAAAATAATCTACTATGTTATTTTACATATTGACCTATTGTAACCACGCAGAACAAGATTTTACATTCATAAATTAGCTGGCCATAGACACACATTTAAAACCGCCACGAATGTAGTTTTTCGTGGCGGTTTTGAACTTGTGTTTGTGCCCAGCTTATAGCTGCGCATATACACATGTTCAAAACCGGTACGGATGTACTACATTCGTGGCGGTTTTAAATGTGTGTCTATGGCCAGCTAATGTCTTTTCAAAAATCGATATGAATATGGGTGCATTAAAAACGACGTTTCTGTTAACTATTAGGTAATATTTAAAACATTCGAGTGCTGTATAATCATTTCCGAACCTAATTTTTTGCGTTGCCACTATTCCTCTAAACTGAATTTGGCTATTCAGAAACTAAAGTTATAATTACGCATTGATTGTGGTGTAAAGTTGTACATAAATACACATCTCATGTTACAGTAAAATAAATACCTAATATTTGTAACACATATAATTAGCAAGATAGAAATATACTTTAATTATTCACATTTTTTTAACACATATTTTAATAAGTACAATTTATTTTCTTAAAATAATGCAATACAATATAATAACATTGATAACGATATAAAGTATATTCGTACTTCGTAAGTCCGTACTCCGAATTTAACAAGTATTGCATTTTGCAACTTTTAAATAAGGACTTCTTGTAAAGTCCCTAAATTTAAAAATATTGTTCAAGTATGCAAACTTAATTTGCGTGGGTACTTCCTTTTCGGGCGTTTTTTGTTTATGCTACACTTTTTTCACATCGGGGAATTCTACATAGTATTTGATAGTCAGCACTCAGCAGTAGGGCTGGGCGATATATCGATAAATATCGATATTATTTCCATATCGATATATCGATATATGGAAATATCAGATATCGACATATCGATATATGGATATACCGATTTATCGAATTCGATGTTTATCGAATATCGATATTTATTGATATATCGGTATTTGTCAGATATTTATTGATATATTGATAAATATCGATATATCGATAAATATCGATATAATTCTGATATCGAATATCGATATGTAAATTTAAATATCGTCCACCCCTACTCGCTGGTAGGTCGCGCCAAGTCGAGTTATTTTGAATTCAACACCGGGAAACTTTCCGTGATTAACACTGGTTGAATTCGGATCCATACATAATTACTAATAATTAGTATGCTCGTGTCTATTAGGTTAACCCTTCAATCAACCAATAAGTTTGGGATGTAGCATAAGACAAAAAAGCTAAAATAAGGAATGGAACTATAAGGTTTAGATTTTAAATTGTGATGATAACTTACGGTTCATATCGAACCCCTTTTGCAACAAATGTTTGAATTGGAATAACTACACGATTTATCGTAACTCCGTATTAGTAGTAACACCATCTAATACTCAATTAACAATCCCAAAAAGCTAAAATAAGGAATGCAACTATGAGGTTTAGAAGTTACATTGTGAAAATAACTTAACGGTTTATATCGAACCCTTCTATATCAAATGTTTGGATTGGAATAAAACTACACGATTTCTCGTAACTCCGTATTAGTAGTAAACCGATCTAATACTCAATTAACAATCCAGAATAATAATCTGATGAAACAAAAATTCACTGTGTAAATGAATCAATTTAAAATCCGCTAGCTGCGAGATGCACTTCAGAAAATCTCTATTTCGAATCCATATAATGGTGGAAGGTCGAACAGCAATCATATCGCGTGGCACCCCACATTCGAAATATGCATACAGACAGGGTATTCTCAAAGGATTTGTAGATTAGTAAATATTTAAATAACGATATTACATCGTTACAGGCGATGATCGCGAACGATTATAAGTAGACGGTTTTTTAATGATTAACGTTTTCATTAAGAGCCCATGAATGCCACCTACATGGCATTAAAAATAACAACTACAGCAATCTTTGGATAAGTAAAACGCATGCACTTATTAAAATTTAGATGATCTCAACCTCTTTTTAAGTTTTCAGCAAAGCTAATCGAAATGTTTCCTTGATTTTGCTTGTCATTTTTATAACAAAATCTGCTTTTGCAACTTATTGATACCACTAGTCACAAGCTCATGTTGTTTAATTTGGGAGTAATTGCTTTTTGTTTTTGCTAAACGATACAACCATGTTAAATTTGTTGATTCAGCTACTGTGGTTCTTTGTATTTATTGCAATGAGATGTGAGCGAATGGCCCAGTGAGCAAATGTTTGCTGCTTAGGCCTCCGGCTCAGGTTCGAATCCCGGCGACTCTAGATTTTAAAAATCGTATGCTCCCCAGCTACCACACTAACACTTGTGGTAGTCGTTAACTTACTTTTTCACTTACCACGGGCAAGGCTTGCCTCCTACCAGGCCTTAAGGGCAAAGAGAGCTTATAGAACCACTTTGTGGTTAAAACAAGCCACTGGTCTATAACAAGGGGAAGAAAAGGTGTTATTTGGAAAACTATCGGCATTTCATCTTTGTTTTGCTAATGACCGCTCCTTCAGTAAATAAATTAAATTTTAGAGGTAGATGTTTCCTTAAGAATTTTGTCTATGACATTAACTATTTCTAATTTTTTGCGAAATTCCTGTACATTTCCCTGTTATTTCGATTATAAAGAACATGGGCAGTTATGAGTACTATTTATTCCTGAAAGCATTTGTATTACCATCTTCCTGTACCATTTTAAGCTTCTCCGAAAAGCTGTTCAGTAACTCGCAAGCTGGATAGGAAAATCAGTTGATACTTTGCTAAAGTTATAATTAACATGTATTGGGTTTCAAAATGAATCATGTTGGTCTCATAATTGTTGCCATTTCATTCACGTGGCATGTAGATCATAATGTAAGCATGACATTTTGTAACTATAATGCCGCATATGCCTTCACAACCATTTTTTTATGGGTTTTCTAATACATACTATGATCTTTCTGTAGGGTAAGAATAGGCAATTTTGTGCTTGTATAAAAATTATCCGTACTCAATCCCTTTTTATTATCAAGGAATGGTGATTTGACTTTTCCCATAATATAGCTAAATACCAGACATATTCCATATCACTGAATTTTTAAAATTTATTTACATGTTTCATTACCAATCAACCTTGAAAATGCATCTTATCTATAAATTTCTTTTCTGGGTGTGCATTATCTGAAAATATTCTATGCGCATAGTAATAAGTATGTTACCTGTATTTGAGAATTGAGCTGACAAACTTTTGATATATTCCATACCAGACTGCTTAGAAGAATTTCCTATTAGCATCAACTGCTCACGCACAATTTGATGAAGAATCTCTGTGTTTGATTGGTATAAATCGTTCGTCATAAGCCGCAAAAGTGTATCAAATGTTCCTCATGCTGCGAGACCAGCTATCGCAACAGTAATAAGTATTGCGGGATAGTCACGGTCCAAAGCAGTATATTTAAACAGTGAATGTGTTGACGTTCGCGTCACGTTTTAAATTTTTTGAGCTAGAATGTTCTCTGCGACCGATACCTATTTTTCTTTTAATTCTTATATCACATATCACTTCCTCAGTTATAACTTATAACTTTGTGTGTCTTTGTCATTTTCACTATTTCACTCCACTTCTTCCTGTCACTACTCAACTTCTGCCAGTTCCTTATCTCCATTATCCTTAACTCATTCTCCACTTGTTCCTTCCATTTTGTTTTTGGCCTGCCTCTGTTTAAACAGTGAACGTGTTGATGTTCGCATCACGTTTTACATTTTTTGAGCTAGAATGTTCTTTGCGAACAATACCTATTTTTATTATATTTGTTTATAACAGCTGTTTTTTAGGTATATATATATAGTTCAAAAAAATTAATCAGCTAATTATCTTCTTATAGTAATGTTTTTGACGTTTCGTCAGCTCAGCTGACTTCCTCAGAAAATACACAACACGTTGAAATACAATATACTAAAAGGAAAATGAGATTAAGGTTAGATCATTTAAACAATGTATATTTACTCTTACCTTATGTAATGTCGATTGAAATTTTGAGATAGTGAGTTTGTACAATGTTCTAAGGTTAATAATTCTTACAATATAGCTTGAAAAGAATATTTAAAACGATTTCGTAGATGTCAGATGTCAAAATTTGAAATTTAAATTTTCTTATTTTAAAGGTATAACCTGATACAAAAATTTTATTGTAAAAGATATCTTGATATTAAGTGTAATTTAAATGATATAGTTTTTTTTGTTCTGTTTCAATTATAGAAGAAAATTTTAGAGAAGATTATAGTAAATGGAATGAAGATTTACTATGTCAGTTTTGTAATTAATATAATTTGTATTTTTTTTAGTTAAAATTAAAAATTATGATAATTATCAACTGCATGATCAAAGAGGGCAGTATTTGGTTTAATTGGGATTACAATTAATTTGGTAAACGATATTTAATTCAGATTGAATTTTTGTTTTATCTTTTAGATTATATTGTAATTTTTAAAAGAAATATTAAAATTATTTTTGTTTGTTAATATTTTACTTAAACGTTGTATGTATGGGATGGAAATGTAAAATGGATTTTTAATGTTTTGATTGTTATTAAATTCTTGTCCTAAACAGTTAGGGTATAAATTGATAGTTGCATTATTATTTGTGTTATTATTTTTAATTTATTTATTCTTTTCTTAATGTTGGTGTTAATGATGTCAATAGGATAATTATTTTTTAATAATATTTTCTTAATTTTTAAATATTATCAATATGAAATTTATTTGAAGATAATAAAATTGCACGGTCAATTAAGCTATTAATTACACTTCTTTTATATTTTATAGATGTTTGAGAATTATAGTTTAACTATCTATCAGTTTTAGTTTCTTTTCTATACCAATTCGTTTCAATATTATTATTTTCTGTTCTTATTAAAGTTAGATTAAGAAAATTTATAGAATTTATATTTTCATTTTCAATTGTGAATTTTAATCTTGGGTGGTAGTTATTAAATGTTTTAAAAATTTTGTTTATTTGGTTTTTATTAGTACAAATAATTATGTCATTTACAAATCGTTTATAAAAACTAATTTCGTTTAAGTTAATTAAAATTTCAGATTCAATTTTTTGTAATACCAAATCTGCAATAGTACTAGATAAAGGCTGACCCATTGCAACACCAAAATTCTGTTTGTATGTTTGATAATTAAAAGAAAAATATGTAGATTGTAAAATATATTCAACTACTTTTATAAATTCTTGTTTAGGAATATTGGTAAATTTTTCTATTTGACACCAAAATTGTTCTACGGTTTTGATGCCTAAATTTATTGGAATGTTTGTATGAAGTGATACAACATCTAAGGAGAATAAAACATGATCTTTTGAAATTTTTATTGTATCAATAAATTTTTTAAACGTCCATGAGTCTTTTACACTGTATAGGTTTTTTTGGGTAACATTAATTAGAATATTTGAAAAATATTTAGATAATTTATATAATGGGCTCATATATGAAGCTACTATTGGTCGTAAAGGCTAGATGTTTTTATGTAATTTAGGTAAACCATAAATTTTTGGTAGTAGTCCATTATGAGTTATTAATTTTTTATAAGTGTTATTATCTATATAATTATTGTCATTCCAATATTTTAAAATTTTGTTATTAAAATTTTGAAGTTTGTTTGTAGGATCTTTGTTTTCTTTACTATAAGTTTCTGTGTCATTTAAAACTATCACAACGTTTAAGTAAAATATTAACAAACAAAAATAATTTTAATATTTCTTTTAAAAATTACAATACAATCTAAAAGATAAAACAAAAATTCAATCTGAATCAAATATTGTTTACCAAATTAATTGTAATAATTGCAATGCTAAATATATAGGACAAACAAAACAAAATCTAAAAAAAAGATTAACTCAACATAAAAATTCTATAAAAACAAAAATTTTAAAACCAAATAAACCAAATACTGCCCTCTCTGATCATGCAGTTGATAATTATCATAATTTTAATTTTAACTCACCTAAAAATATTGCAAAAAGAAAATATTTTACAAAAACGCCTTATATATGAAATGATTGAAATAAAAAAAATACAAATTCTATTAATTACAAAACTGACATAGAAAATCTTCATTCCATTTACTATAATCTTCTCTAAAATTTTCTTCTATAATTGACACAGAACAAAAAAAACTATATCATTTAAATTACACTTAATATCAAGATATCTTTTACAATAAAATTTTTGTATCAAGTTATACCTTTAAAATAAGAAAATTTAAATTACAAATTTTGACATCTGACATCTACGAAATCGTTTTAAATATTCTTTTCAAGCTATATTGTAAGAATTATTAACCTTAAAACATTGTACAAACTCACTATCTCAAAATTTCAATCGACATTACCTAAGGTAAGAGTAAATATACATTGTTTAAGTGATCTAACCTTAATCTCATTTTCCTTTTAGTATATTGTATTTCAACGTGTTGTGTATTTTCTGAGGAAGTCAGCTACGACTGCTTGTTTATCAAGTATTAATGTATTTTAAACATTATTTTAGCTGTCAATTCAGATATTTGAATACATTGTTTCCATTATGTAATATGTTTGTTTTTCTGGAATGGACAAGGTCCAGGCATACGAAGTACCATGTACCTTAGACACTGACTGCTGCGGTAATATGGTCAAAGTCCTATTTAGAATTTTGTCGACCGTATGTAATTTATTTCTTGTGAAACTTGAACATTTTGAATTTTGTCTTATGGTAATCTACACAAACGCCGAAATGAGCAAATCTGATTTATGTATTATACGGTATTGCTGATGGAAATTGTACACACACCAAATTTGTAATTAATATCCCAACTTGTTTTCAAAAATTAACAAAATATAAGATTTTTATCTCAAATTCGACACAATGTTATTTGAAAACGAAGAACTTGATGACCCATATCTGTTAGAACTGTGTACCACCCTTAAACGAGGGGTTAGTACAACCCTAGTTAGATCTATCTCTCGGCAGAGTATGGAGTGAATAAGAACCAGGCAGCGATTCTTAAGGTTACAAAAAAGCATAATAAATTAAAACAAAATAGGCGCCAGTTGTTATACATAAGGTTCATGAAGGGTCGTAGTACAAGTAACAAGAAGAAATATACCAGCAACAGTAAATAGACTTTTAATATTCAACAACAGTGTCAGCAGTTAACAATCATAATGAACGCTGGAGAGGCTAAATAAGGCCCAGAAATAGTAACTAACAATCAAATGGGTTGGAGTCACCATTATTAAAATTCGAACATATTACAACAAAACAACAAATTAAAAAATGCTCACGCTAGCAATACTATGGCATAATTTGACATGTGGATGCAATGCAAATATGCAGCCAAATGTATGAAATGTAACTCACTCCGACCGGCTTGGGAACTGTTCAATTGGAAATTACAATATGGCGGGTGTTCAAGGTCACTCTGCACGAACGGTTTCGAACAGGGTACATATATGCTTTCAGTTATTCCTATGTGGTAACGCATGTGCGTTGATAAAGCTATGCATTGCGTTAACACGTGCTCTTTTATATTCAAAGGTCTTTGTTTCAAAAATACGCAATACACTAGCAGGCAAATCGTCTTTACCGAAACAGTCAATCGCTAAAATGCAAATTGCATGTACTTACTGTGGTTTCTTCAAATACCGTCGGAAGCAGTCGCAAGGGTAGAGACTTCTACGGGACGCCGCATTCCTGGTGGAATTTATTTTGCACGACCTTGGCCCAAAACTCGCGCTGACCGCATCGAGAGACAATTCTAACAGCTGCTTCAGTTAGGACCACACGCTAAAATTAAAGTCATTACTCCGGAGGACAAAGACAGATAGTAAAGGAAATTTTGCAGGATGGCCTAATTAGCACTTAATTAGAACCCGATCCAAAGAAAAAATAGGAAATATCTCACCAAAGCGTCAGTACATTTTTAAATTCGGCTTCTTGAAGTATTTTTTGTTCAAAAATTACAGCTTTGCTGTATGTAGGTTTTTCAGTCATATTTCTACGTGTATTAGTTCATCAAATAATGTTCAGGCAGTTGGCGGTTCACAATTTTAAGCAACTATAACGGCCACAATTTTCTCGTTCATAATTATTTGTTTTGACTTAGAATTTTAAGATTTCGAACACAGCCTTGTTTAAGAAAGTTCGCCGAGTCGAGTTAACGGCGGGATTTTCTCGCCTCATGATTGGTCACAGGTGCACAGATCATGTGACTAACCGGTTCCCCCCTGCACATTGCAAACTTAGCGCGTCTGTCGAGGGCCGCCTGTCGTGGTTTCGAGGAGTTCTTGGCGGGCCGTGACAGTGAAAGGTGGTGCTTCTTGGGTGCTTTAGTACGTGTCTTTATCGATGACCGCCGCCTCTCGACCATTTTCGAAAGCCTGAATGGCAATTTGTTCAGTCACATGGTCGGGATCCCGTTTTCAGAGCGTGCAATCCACAGGTCTCGCAGTCTTCGTTGTTGCCCATGCGAATTCTGCATCTTTCCCTGAATATAAGGGAGAATATAAGGTTCTTGGTGGAGCAGCGACCAAGGCTGGGAGGTCCTTCTGGGACGTCTGCGGCGCGAGTCGACCTGTCGGGGGCGGCGGCTGGATCGGGGCGTCGTCCGGCACTAGCTTGGGCATCCGCTGGGGGGGTCCGGGGAATGGCCGTTTGTCGCCAGCGGGGACCGTGGCGGGGGCTGCTGTCGGAGCAGGTGACCCGCCACAGGGCTTCGAGTTCGGCCTCCTCGGCGTCCGTCAATCGCACCTCTAGATCCCAAGTGAGGATCCGCGGACGGGGGGCCTGGGGGTCGGTCGGCGGCGCAGCAAAGCAAAGGGCGCATCCCGAATGTGTTGGACCAAAGGGCTTTCCCGGGGGATGCCATATTTCGAGTCGCTTTCGTCTGTGAAGCAGTCGAGACCCGGGGTACGCGGCCACGTTGGCGTTCGGATTATTCCTGTTGGCACACGTCCGTCCCAGCAAGGATGGGGCCGGGGTAGCTCGGGAAGCCGGGCGCGGGTGATCAGGGCCAAAAGAAAGGCAGGGGGCGTCTTGGGAGACGGGCCGAACAGCTCCTGAATACGGCGGTTCCTGGAACACAAGGTTTGCTATAAGGCGGCGGGCGCAGGGCAGGACGTTTAATGGGTCGGGCCTGGCTTACGCAGCAGACCTGGGGGTGTCCATGGCGAGCGGGCGATTGATAGATGGTCCTGAAGCGGCTTCTGGTGTTTTGGACCCTCCTGGGTTGTCCTGGAAAGCTGGAGGCTACTGGGTCGTCCTTGAGCTGAAGTGGCTGCTGGTTCCTTGTGGACTCTGCTGGGTTGAGTGATTTCCTATTGCCCACGTCTGTCTATTTAAAGGGGCCCCGTCCTTTGTTTTGAGCTTTCTTGACGCTCATTGGCCCGAGGAGAAGGGATGGCTGCCTGTTTTTTCTTGTATTTAGTAATTCCTCGGTTAATTCGGCGGGCGATTAATTAGCGACTTGATTGGTGTTGCAATGGCTGGCCGCCGAAATTCCAATTCCAATGATACCCATTTGTTGGGTTTTAGCGGCCCCAAATTATAACACGAATTTCTTTCCCCGGGCTCTGCGTGTGAAATTACCTAATTATGTGTGTTTATTTTTATTGGTGTTTTCTAACCGTGTGCACTTCAAAGTCCTCTCTGATTCTATTGCTTGGGCGTTGAATTTATCTGTCTTTTGGCACTAAATAATCTTGCATTGGATTTTTCCTACCACTAATTTAAAATTTAATTTGTAATATTGCTACCTTAGCCTGATGTACGTATTTGGTCTTTGTTCCCATTATCGGTTAGAAAACGCGTCTTTGTTAGGCCTCCGCTTGCTTTGAATTTTTGTCGCTTCCTGGGCAAATTTTTTGGGGTTATTCGCTGCACTTTCAAACTGGCTTGCTGGCTGTAATTTTTATTATTTTATTTTTTCAGGGTTTTTGAATTTTTTTGTAGGATTACGACGGTTTGGTAAACAGATGTGTTCGTTCATTGTTTCGCCGCCGTCTATTTGGCAACGTAAATTTCCTTTGTTCGCACGATCTGTTTACCGGTTCATATTAATGTTTACAAGCGAGCCGACAATTTAGGCTATTTTGAATGAATCATTCAAGGTTACAAGCAAGCCGATAATTCAGGTTATTTTGAATTAATCACTCATGTTACAAGCGAGTTGACAGCTCAGGCTATTTCGAATTAATCATTCACGTTTACAAGCGAGCCGACAATTCAGGCTATTTTGAATTAATCATTCATGTTTACAAGCGAGCAGCCTCCAAGGGTTGCTTGCAGGCGATTTTCAAGGCAGATGTGAGCCACCCACGTTGGGGCAGTGTACCAATTGTTATTTTAGTAGTAAGGCGACCTCCCAGCTGGGGCTCTTAGCTATAGTGCTTATTTGTTATTTGCAATTTTTATCTGTGTGCGCTGACTGCGTGCTGTAATGTGTTGAACCAATAGAGCGGTTTACTGTGCGTTGTTTTATGATTTCCCTACGAGCCTGTGCATGTTTATTTACAGGTTAATTTATACACTGTATCAGATTTATGTGAGGTAGAGCCCGTGAGCAGTTCAGAAGCGTCGCAGGTAAGTCGGTGCGCTTGTCGCTGCAGTGTTGGGCGTCGTTGACTATGCACTAATATCCTACCCCCTTTGGCTTTCGAGGTTCTGTTAGGCGTGGGTTCCAAGTCTGAATCTCGTGGCACCCATTTATTTTGCAACACCCTGTACATACCGTCACGCTTGCCCTGTGGTGTGCCGTTTCTGGGACCATCCCCATCTCCCTGAACGTATCATGTCGTGGCGAGCGCTTGATATTTATACTAAAAATGCAAGTCACTATCGAATAGCGAATCGCAAAGAACGCACAAATGAAATGGGGCGCTACAACTTTTGTCTTAAAATAAACGAACCTCTACATGTGCTTAGGAAATATCCTGTATAGCAATACAGGAAATACGTACCCTATCATTATTATTCTTTCAGAGGCCCTACAAAATAATTGGTTTTTGCAGCATTTACATTCCTTTTTTCTTCGACGAGCTGCATTATTTTTGTTGCCGGATATTATTTGCATTTCTTGCGTGTAACTATTTTCAGTTTCCTGTTTTGTTTTAATATTTACTGAATTTGAACCCGTCTACGACTGATGTTGTTCAATTCAGATTCAACAGTTGGAAGTCACTCCAGTTTACTTTAATCGTTGCTATTACATAATTAGTTGCGGAACTAATACGTGTACAGAGCAACGTTATTATATTTTTTATGCAGTTTCTCCGTCTCTCATTTATTATTTATTAATGTGAAGCCAATTTGATTCTTTAAAATCTTCTGATAGTTATCTGTAAGCAATTTCTCCGTGTATAATCGTCTAGGCAGAAGTTGGAAAATGTGCTGGTGACGTAAACCTTTCTTTCGTTACAAAACCATATGACCCTTACCATTTATTTGCCCTAGTCTGTAATTTGGACTTGAATTTTTTCATCATGAAAACGATGTATTAGTATCTCTTTTTCTGCTTCTTCTCTTATTGTAGGCGTATAGCCTGTTTTTCTTCACACTTTTCATATGTCTACCATCTACCGATGTGGACTGCCAGTTTTCGGCCCACCTCTTTATTGCCCTTCCCGGGTTCCATTTCTCTATCGGTTTTTTGTCTCGTGCTATTTTTGTTTGCTTTTTGTTGCAGGCTCTGTTTACGTGGTTGTTCCATTAGGCCCTTCTGTTTATAAATGTTATTACGGCGGACACTTTACATTCATCTCTTACGGTTTGGTTCCTTATCTTAGCTAGGCGCGTTTACCGATTATTCTCAATGCATTCCTTTCAACAGTTCTTAGTAATTGTTTCGTTTTTGATGTCGCTACTTGTGTTTGGTTCTGTGTATCAATGATGACTAGTGCCTTATAGATGTTTAGTTTTTTTTACATAATGAGATATTTATTCTTCCATGTTACGTTCTTAACCTAGCTAGATATTGTGGACCTTTTTAATGCCTCTTGTTTCACCTGCTTATAGAGGTTTCGTTCGCTGGTTATCTCCACCTCTAGGTATTGAAACCTCGATACTTGTTTTATGATTTTCTCTTCTACTATCACTTTACATCGAATGGGTTCTTTGGTTATGACTACTGCTTTGGTTTTTGTGGTTGATACCTCCATATTGTATGGTTTAGCTGCATTGGTGAAATTATATAGCAAGCGTTGCTGATCGTCCTCTGTGTTGGGCAAGAAGCACTACATCATCTGCAAATCACACTATCCGCATTTGGCTATTTCCTAGATTATATCCGCGGAGATTGTCCATGCTTTTTATTAATGTATTCATTATTATACTAAATAAAGTCGGGCTCAAATAATTTCCTTGTTTTATTCCTGTATTGTTAGAGATTTTTTCTGTTGTTTGGCCATCTACGGTAATTATTATAGTCTTGGTGTTTTCATTTATTTTTTAAATTATTTTTGTTAATTTCGCCGTACTCGACAAATGCCTTTTTTAGATTTACGAAACGAAGAAAGGCCGGAGAGTTGTGTTCGACCGATTTTTCGACAATTTGACGGAAGCCTTGTTGTTACTCTCTTACGGTTCCATTTTTTCACTTATAATAGAGAACCGTAACTAACTCACCCTGTATACTGGCAATAAAGATCATTTAATTTCATGTAAATATTACAGTACAAGATTACAATCGTTAACACACAAATAGCATAAATAAAAGTTGCAGGATCGCTCTAATCTAATTAATACAGGCGCTAATATACTCACAGTTTTCTGACACAAATAGCAATTTACAACACGTTAAAATAAAGCAGCTTAGCAAGCTACTTAGCCGCAAAAGGTCCTGGGGCTCAGTTTTGGAGAAAACTGAACGCGGTTTTCGAGCTCTCGGCCGAGAAGCTCCTGCAGCTGTAGGTGGTGTTTTCTTAGGGCAAAACGGCTCTGCGGCAGCGGTGTTGAGGTGCCAAAACCAGTAGGTCAAATGAACCCCCAATATGGGTCCTTCTAGTGCCCTAATTAAGCGCTGGTGACCAGGAGGAGCGGCTCCGTGAAGGCTTAACACCGTCGACTCGCACGACCTGCAGCAAGGCGCCGTGGAACGGGAACAAATGAGCGGCGCGCCGAATTCAGCGCGGCGACCGGGCCCAAAAATTTCGTTGGCGCCGCTACTTAAAAACCGGCGTTAGTGGTTTCTAGTTTTACATTCATATTAAACTGATCACCAGCGTAGTCTTTAAATGTTTTCCTATAGGTCCTACTATTATTGAGTGAGGGCTTAGGCATCCTGTAGATTATATTAGCTCCAATAGTTGTTATCACTGGAGTGTGATCGGATGGGAATGATGTCTACGTAATTTGGTGACAGACCATTGATTACAAAAGATCGAGTAGGTCAGGGATTTTCTTAACTTCTGTTGGCCAGTAAGTATCATATGGTCGAAAACTGGAATTTTTCTTGTTAAATTTATGTCGATAGTCGTTGTAAAATTGACATTGACTATAGTAAAATGTAAATAACAAAAACAACTATAGATGTTCAAAGTAATTTCCTTCATTTTGTATACATAGCACCATTTTGTGTTCAGTATTAAAAATCAAGTCATCATATCAAAATTGTATAGGTTATACAGGGTGTTACGGAATTCGCAAATACGGACTATACCAAGTCATTCTTAAATAATGAACAAGAGATTTCTTTCCCATTTTTCGCCCAGGTCAGTACTTGTTAAGCTACCGCAATTTTAAAATTCTAAAATAATAATAACAACATAGTTTCCAAATTTAATAAAATTATAGGACTGCTGGAGCAAATAATGAGCGATGTTAAAGACATTAGACAGGAACAACAAAATTATCAAGAAGAAATGAAACAATTAAAGAACGAAAATAAAGAGTTAAAGGCAAAGTTAGTAAACTTAGAAAGAAAAATGGAGAATATATAATGCAAAGAAAAAGGAAATAATATAACCGTAAAGGGAGGCCAAATACGCGAAAATAACCCCAAAGCTGCAGTAAAAGAATTTATAGAGGTAAATCTAGGAAAAACTGCGGAGATCGAATTAGCATATGTCATAAGACCACAAAATAAAGAGTATTTTGTGGTAGCAAAGTTCAAGGAATGGGAAGATAAAGTAGACGCAATGAGAAATAAGAATAAGTTTAAAGGATCAAGAATGTTTACCTATAGATAATGATTTGACACAAAAGGAAAGTAGAATACAGAAACACATAAGAGACATAGCAAAGAAGCAAAGAACTGAAGGCAAACAAGTGCAAGTTTATTACAATAAATTGATAATAAATGGTGAAACATGGTTATGGAATGATAGGCTGGAAAAATTGACCAATGAGCCAAAAAACCAGCCAATGCCTCAAAAAATATAAGCCCACATCCTTCACCAAAAGAAATTGACCAGGCTTTAAAAGATGCAAACACGCAAAGAAAATGGCAATGGAAAATAGGATTATGGAATGTACAATCAGTGACTGGCAAAGAAATTGAACTCGCAAAAGAGTTCCAGAAAATAAATACTAGAATTTTAGCAATTACAGAATCAAAAAAGAAAGGAAACGGAAATGTAGAAATTGAAGGAAAACAAATGTACTATAGTGGTGTGCCACATAATGAACGAGCGGGAGTAGCATACATGATCAGAAACAAAGATGTTGACAAAATAAGAGAAGTGGACTTTATTAACGAAAGAATAATGCGAATTGAAATAAAAGGAGACGACAAAGAAATATATACAATAATAATTACCTATGGCCCTTCAGAAGATGATACAAAATAAATAAAGATATATTCTGGGAAGACCTTCAGGACATAACCGATAACAGTAAAGGAAAGCTAATTATAGTGGACATCAATGAAAGGACTGGGAATAACACTGAAGATGCCGGTAATACGATAGGAAGGTTCGGTGAGAATGACAAAAATAATAATGGGCAAAGATTGATAGATTTTTGCCTACAAAATGATTTAGTGGTTACTAACACGTTATTTCAGCACAAAGATATACACCGGTACACAAGAGTACTTAAAAGTCGAGGTGAAAAATCAATAATAGGCTTTGTTTTGGTGGGAAAGAAATATAGAAGTAGAACGAAGCATCACAGTATAAAAACCTATAACTTACAAAAAGAAGAAACACGGTTTAACTACAGGAAACAAATAGAAGAAGAAATAAACAAGATCTCGCATTTTCTTGAAATAGCGCAAATAGAGAAAATGGGGAATACAATTAAAGAAATAATAATAAAAGTGCTACAGAAGTATGTGGAGTATCAAATTGTGAAAAGAAAATCAAGAAAAAAATCCTGGTGGGATGAAAACATACAGAGAGAGGTAAAAGAGAAAAAAATTGTGGAAAAACTATTTAAGTAAATAAAAAAGCAACAACAGCTATACTGAATACAAAACACAAAGGAAACTAGTGAAAGAAATAGTGGCAACAGCCAAATGAGCAGCATGGGAATAGTTTGGAAGAAAAATGGAGGAAGACGGAAAAGGAAATGCAAAAATTCATTTTAAAGTCGTAAAGGGATTACGCAAGCTAAAAAAAGATCCAAGAAAAGGAATAAGGGACAATACCGGACAAATGTCAACTACTGGAGAAGAAAGATGAAACAGATGGTTCGAATATTTTATAAACCTACTAGACGCAACAATAGAACAAAAAAAAATATAAAAACGCCAACAAAAGTAAACACTACAGCAAATAATAAGAGTACGGAAGAAAGCCAGGACATAACAATAGATAAAGTAAAGGACGCAATAAAGAATCTAAAGACTGGGAAGGCAGCAGGAAAAGATGGGATAAATGCGGAAATGGTGAAACACATGGGAAACAGAGGACATGAAATCATACATCAATTAATAGTAAAAATATGGAAATCAAAGAAAATACGACAAGATTGGAGCACTGCAATAATAGTACCCATACACAAAAAAGGGGATCGCAGTTTATGCGATAATTATAGAGAAATTGCGTTGATGAGTGTGCCAAGCAAAATATATGAGAAAATGTTGAAAAAAAAATTACGAGAAGAGATGGAAGATGCTATTAATGACAACCAATGCGTTTTTAGAGCTGGACGAAGTACGCAAGATCTTATTTTTAGCATGAGGCAATTCAGCGAAAAGAAACTAAACCACAACGGACATCTCTATGCTTGTTTCATCGACATGGAAAAAGCTTATGACAGCGTGCAGTGGAATGTAATATGGGAAGAACTGGAAGAAATAAATGTAAGCGAATAACTCAGAGAAGCAATAAAAAGTATGTATGGCAGTACAAAGAATGTAGTAAGAATGGAAAACCAATGCACAAAGGAATTCATAGCAACAAAATGCGTTAGACAGGGAGGGGTAATCAGTGCACTATTATTCATTTTAGTCATGGATAGCAAGAAAATGTGGTGAAATGATAAAGGGTATTTGGAGTGAGACGGCTAGAAACGGTTAAGGTGGCGGAATTTATATATGCAGACGATCTAATAATTTTAGCTGAAAATGAAAAACCATTACAAACAAATATACTAATATGGAGCGAAGAGATACAAAATACCGGAATGAGAATCAATATTAAAAAACAGAAGTAATGAAAATAGCAAAGGACGAACAACAACTTAGTGTGGGATTAGATAACAGTCTGATAAAACAGGTGAACAATTTTAAATACCTAGGATCTATGATTAATAACACGGGAAACATCGAACCCGAAATAAACAACAGAATTGGAAGTGCAGCTGCTTTGTATAACGCAATAAAAACAGTCTTCCTTAGTAAGAGAGAAGTGTCAAAGCATACAAAGATAAAAAAATATAAATCCGTTTTTATACCAACCTTAACGTACTGGTGTGAGTCTTGGGTATTAACAGCTAAACAAAGATCTAAATTGCAAGCATGTGAGATGCGAATCCTAAGAAGAATAGAAGGAGTTACAAGAAAGGACAGAATCAAAAACGAAGACATTAGAAAAACCTTAAAAGTAAGATCACTGTTTACCTGTATAGAGAAAACACAATTACGCTGGTTTGGACACCTTGTAAGGATGAAGGACGATAGAACTGTAAAGAAAATATGGGAAATGGGTACGGACAAAAAAAGAAGCAGAAATACGTGGAACAAGGAAATACGGAAGATATTTGAAAGAAGAGGAGTAACTTGGGCGAGAGCAAAAAAGATGACCATGAACAGGAAGCTGTGGAAATTTTTTTGTGAAGATCAACCCTAAAAACAGCACCCTCGACACCGAAAGGTAGAAGAGGACCGGATTATGTATGTATGTATGTAGTTTACAAATGTTAACCGTTTAATAAATTATTCTAAAATTAAAATAAAAATTATTAAAAAATTAACGAAAACTATTTACTTAATCGCCTAATCGAATATTTGCTCGAAATGATCCCCTGTGGTAATTATGTATACCACGGCACATCTTTCTACTGCTCGAATAGAATTTCTTACCATTGCTGGCGTTATCTCTTGCGCTGCCTGAAATAGGAGGTTTTGAAGCTCATTTAGGTTGGGTACCGGTGTTCTGTATAACAACGATTTTAATGACCCAACAGAAACAAATCACAAGGATTTAAATCTGGTGAACGAGGCGGCCAACTAATTGCACTGTCTCTGCCAAGCCAGCGTTCTAGGTAGGTATGATTAAGGTATTCTGGTACATTTAATGCAGAATGAGGACCCGCTCCATCATGCATAAATATCATATTTTGAGGAAACACTCAGGAAGATCTCTTTGGACAAAATTGCGATACGTTTGTCAGTTTAAGCGATTTGGTAAAATGCGAATAAACTAAAAGGAAAAATGAGATTGATATGAGTAATAACAAAATGGGAAGTTTGTACTGAAATGTCTTACCAGATAGTTACCCTACAATCCACCCCATACATTTAAGCTAAAACGGTGCTGGTGATTGCTTATTCTAACTGCACGAGGATTTGCATGATTCTGTTGGTGTTCATTGTGCACGTTAAAAACACCATAGCGTGTGAAATGACATTCGTCTGTCCAGAGAATTGAATCTTTCAAATGGTGATGGGCAAGGTACCATTCCCAAAAGTCTATTGGAAGTGGATAATCGGTGCTTTGCAAATGCTGCACCTGCATATAGTGGAATGGATGTTGTTGATCACGATCTAAAACCTCTACAGCACGCCACACGCGGGTGGAGTTAATTCCCAATTACCTGGCCACAGATATAGTGCTTCATTCGGGATAATTACTTATCACGTCAAGAACAGCATCATCATAAAGACGCGGACGATGAGCATTTACAAGTGATGGCACAGCAACACTGTCATTGAACAGAATGTGATTATCCAATCTTCTAAAAACGTTAATGCTTGGTCGTTGCCGCAAAAGAAATCTCTCACCGTATAATCGAACTGCTTGCCCTGCTCGATTATTAGAAGCTCCGAGAGCCATTAGCATGTCATAACACTCTCGATTAGAAAAATTAGCAGTCATTTTTCGAAAATAAACACACGAGAATATGAACACAACGAAGCTTCTGTCAATAAATTATTCCAAACAATCATTTGTTCCTCGACATCTGACATTTATTAAGGTCACTTCATTCAACATTAAAAATCGCTGTAGTTACAAAAGTAAGGGTTTTATCGAAAAATGACAAATACATTTTTTGTTTAGTTTTTAATGTATAATAACGTAGTATAGTCCGTATCCGCGTAACACCCTGTATTATTAAGCACATTTACCCATTACTACCAATACAATTTTTTTAAATCGACAGCCCTCTAGAGAATACAAATTTTCGATCATGTGGTAGAAGTGCCAATGGAAAAGTAATTGTAATTATTATCAGTTAGATAGTTTGAGTAGTAGGGTATTTTCATCTGCGTTCGTCCAGTGAAACGTGTTTTGGAAATTAACGTAATGTCTGTATTTTGTAAGGGTAAAAATGCGTCCATAATAGCAAGCCATTGGCTTTCCATAATGCATTTCGTAGCAATTTGGCCATTATTGAATAACCTTGTTTATAATGGTAGTTAACATGTTTATAACCACATATTTTGCTGTAATAATTGATTAATGAGATTTTTAAACTGATTGAGGTATTGCTTGCAATTAAAATGGGTAGTTGGGTGCTGTTTGGTTGGGTTGGTTGGTTGGTATTTCGTTTGTAGTTCTTGATAAATTCCGCACTCTTTGTAGTGACGTGAGTGTGATGCACCACATAACACTCAAGTAGCGGTGTGTGTTTTTGTATATATTCTGGTCTCATGTGGTTCTCCACATTTAACGCACACCTATGATTTGTTGCAGTATTTATTAGTATGGCTGTAGTTCTGACATCTAGTGCATTGTCTTTATTAATTCTTGAGAGATGAAATAATAGTAATTTGTATAACAAGGCACTGAACTTTAACTTTTTCTCACGAATGTGGATTTAGTTGCCGAGGCCCGTAGGGCCAAGGCAAATAAGCCACATGAGAGATAAAATGGAACTTCAGCGCCGTGGGGTACATTATGTTTTTTTTAAATCGAGGAATCGTGAAATTAAAACATTTTAAACAACTTTTGTAGGTTATGTTAACGTTGGTTGACGTTTATCTGTCGCCCAGCCACTTAAACAAAGCCATGAAGCAATGGATTACTTCACTACCGATTTCTTATATTTTAATGACGATTTAAACGTTGTTCACTACCGATTAAAAAAATATTTATTATGTCTAGACCGCATGCTATGGTAGTGGATCTTTGGTTGATCTATGACTTTAACATTATATTGTCCTGCTTTCTCGAGAGCCTCACTCGGCATGGCCTATCTTGCTTCTTGTTTCGTTTAGTATGTGTCATGAATTTAATTAGTTTTTGATATACAACAAAGTTGTTTGCTAGGATTTTTGTACCATATTGTTCTTCTGCAGGAATTGCTTAAAAAAATCTTGCCATTTCTTTATAGTTAATAATTGCACGAACAAAAATAGATGCGACCGCTATTGTCTCTGCTTTTTTCTGCTAATCAGTCTCGTCTTTTACATCATCTCCTTGCGATAATGCCGTGTATCGATTCGAATGTTCCCGTGTTGACTGATTATTGTTAGTTAGTCTTGCTTTTCTTTTTTTTTATTGCTTTTGACTATTTGCTAACTGTTGACGGGATTAATTAAATAAAGATCAATTAATTTTTGTTTGGTTTGATCAACTGGCTCGACTTGCAGAGGTGGTATTGGTAGTTGATTAAGAGGAAAGCATTGTGGATTGTAAACGAATTCGGACATTGATGGGTTTTGAATGTTATAGTATTGTTTTGTTTAATTGATTAAATGAATATTGGGAAAATGGCATGAAAGGCATTTATTGCTGAAATGTTTTTGCAATTAACGAATTCAATCGTAGGCTTAATTAATTGAAAACAGATAGCAAAATCGATGTTTACTAAGTGCAACTGTTTCGTGAATTTTGGTTTGGTGAATAATAATTGTATACTGTATGTTCACAAAAATCAACCTAACTGTTATTGATTATTACACACAACTGTCACATGACTGACATCAGCCAATGAAAACCATGCATTTTTTGAAAATCGACCAATCCCGAACTGCTTAGCTGATAAGCGCCCGTGGGCTGCTCACCAAGCGATAAGCTCCCTAGGGATGATTATCGACCCCGTGGATGTATCATGATTAGAAATAGAAGTGCAACACACAAGCAATGTGAGTTTTTTTGCATTATTAGTTCAATTTTAAATCATAATTCGTATACGGGTTTTGTGTAATAATCTTCAAAATATAAACGCGGACTTGCATATAATTTTGCCCGTGCCAAGAGCCATCGTGCTGGTTGCCCTTAGAAAACTGCCCTCGGGCAAGCCTCGGGACAGTTTGCATTGCAACCAGCACTCGACCCTTGGCGTGTGAAAAATTATCGGCAAGTATGTCTCGCCCTTGTTATATTACTATTGAAAATCAGTTAAAATATCGCAAACGGATACTTTATAATCTTAGATAAGACTCCTTCGGTCCACTAATTTTGATAAAATTTGAAGAAAATGTGTATTTTCATTATTAGCATTTCTATACAAAATTTCAAACTTTTACGACAAATAATTCATATTTTTATTTGGGTATTTTGCCACTCTGCAAATTAAAATTATTAAATAACGTATTAAATAACAAACGTTTCGAGGGACCATCTGCCCTCGTATCAACGATTAACAATTAAAAAAGAACAAGAAACTTAGCTTTTTTCACGGAGATTGAAAACCACCTACCTCCAATGAATTGCTTGACACTGACGTTTGTTGATTATATAAATAAAAGTCCATTATTATTATTATTATTATTATTATATAAACCTACTTGATCTGATCTTTAAAAATCGATAGGCAACTATTGTCTAAAAATATTGGAGGTTGGTGGTTTTCAATTTCCGTGAAAAAAGCTAAGTTTCTTGTTCCTTTTTAATTGTTAATCGTTGATAACGAGGGCAGATTGTCCTTCGAAACCTTAGTTATTTAATAATTTTAATTTGCAGAGTGGCGAAATACCCAAATAAGAATATGAATTATAGATTCACGCCACAAAGAAGTTTCAGAAATTATGTTTTACGGCAAATATTGTGAAATGTTATCACTAAATGAGTGCTATTATTTTTCCTTCTTTCGGTGTCAGTATCTTGATAAGGAAGCACATTTTATTCTAGATTTTGCAGAATTGTTTATTTATGTATTATTTATACGGGACTGTATTGTATTGTATTCCAGCAAGTCATTCCAGTTTTTGTATAAAATAAATATTTAAACAATCTTAAGGCAACTAAAACTTTGATAAAATGTTAATACCGTTGTGCAATTCAAATATACTTTGTGTAAAAGAAGTGTGGGTTGTTGAAGAAAACGTTGGAGAAATCAAATATCAAAATGAATGGGTCGGGAATACAGCAAAGGTTTAAACCAGGATGCTGATGATAATGACTTTATGGGATAACAATTATTTGTTTCTGAAATTGGCATCCATGTTGTAGTTTTGCATTCTCAGATTGTTAATTTTCTAACTTACCACATTTCATTTCCTTTGTATAAACAACATTTCTATTCAAAACTAAGATACTTTTAGATTGTTTCGAGTAGTAGCTCCCTATGGCACGCCGCTGCTAAACGTGGTGTTTTTTTTATGTCACCGTTTCTACTAAAGTCAGCTACAATTAATTCTAAGAAATAGTTATTTAAGCAGCAAGGGAAGTAAGTAGCTTATACCAGTCGAGAACGATTTTGCCAGCCTGAGCGAGCGAGGGCTGGCAAAGTTCGAGACTGGTTGTAGATAGTTACTTCCCGAGCATGCTTATAATATCTTTTTCCATCCCCAACAAAAATTTGAATAATTTTCTCTTAATAATTCCACGTTAATTGATAGAAAATTAATCTATTACAAACAAAGCAAATGGTCACCTAGTGTTGAGTTGCTTAGTAGCAATTGTTTTTCAGTGGTTTCTGTCGATATAAGCAATCACTTGTACTTGCGTTTCTTTTCACTTACTTCCCTTGGGGAGTAGGTTTTACCTTACTACCCTAATGTCATGACAGCCAGTAAACAAACAGTAAAATCACCTTATCTGCAATGGATATGTCAAAGTACGTGTAACTTGCTAGATTGGCATGGGGAAAATAGCTATTTATGCAAGAAGTGCTAAAAGTCGACGTTTATGCACGAGACATGAAAGCCGAAGGCTGAGTTTCATAACATGTCTCGTGCATAAACGACTTTTAGCACGCGTTGCATACAAGATTTTATCTACCACCTTAATTTTACTGTTATTAATCCATAAATATCGATTTAACAAAGGTTTGCATCTACGACACTTCTAATTTATGTCATAATAAACAGTAGACTATGCCGCGCGGGCGAATGTTTGCGAATGCCAGTATCAAGGTCAGTTACGAAATGTAATTATTAATACTCCACATCTGACTGTATTCATTACATAATGCTTTAATTATTTCAAAAACACTTTACCTGTAACGCAAGCAACAACTAGAATAACTGTACAACTTCACGTTCAGTTCGAAATTGTAGTTTTATAACCTCACTTCACTTTTAGCACATGGGCTAAAAGTAAACAGCTGATTTCTTTAAACACGGTAAACTATAAAACGCCACTTTTAGTGAAACAAGCTAGCGCTAAAAAGCCTATTTTTAGTAGTGGTCGTAGATAAAAATTATTATTGTTTGTTATTTACTCATATGAAAATATTCTTATCTTTAAAAACAATATTGAAGAATTAAATTGGCACATTTATGTTAAATTGCGTAGATTCGGATATTCTTTGTCTAAAATTGAGTTTCCTTTTACTAAATAATTTAGATAGCAGAAGTTAGGAAACCAATTTGGTGTAGATAAATTAGTATGCAGAAACTGTATAGGCATCTTCCCGTGAATATTAATCCCTTTTCCTATACCAATATCTCTCCATGATTCTATGCAAGGAAATATTATAGCTATTAAAGAAGTAGATACTCATATTTTGTAAACTTTGAGCCAAAACCATTCCATCTAGACGATTCGCAGACAACCAGCTGAGATCTTGTTCCTTTTTGTAAAAGAATGCTACTTAAGCAGAGTACATAAAAGAAGGAATAAACAACACCAATAGCAAAGGGAGATATATCGAACACACGTAAATAATCCATAAATAATTCTTTTTGTTCGCCCTCAAGTTCAACCCCTATATTGATTGTGACGTAACAATGGAAAACGCAGGTCCAACATGGCGGGCGCGAGAACGTACGATCCGAGTTTCAGTGCTCTGACAGCTTTTTCCAGAAAAGCACGTACACCGCAAACTATGCACCACGGACGGTTTTCACTGAAATTCTAAATGTAGTGCGGGTCAACGCGGGTTTCTTAACATAAAGCTTGTGTTTTCCAGTTAATTTTGTCGTTCTTTTCGTCGTGCACTTTAAATTGTTGCTGAATTCTCCACCATCCTTCGATTTATTACTATTTTTAATTTGTATTGACGTAGAAGTGGGTTTGGCCCACCTATTAGTTATTGATATCCACCAAATTAGGTTGTAATTCCGCCGATATTTCCACTAAATCGAATGCTCGCCCTTCGCTTTCGGTGTTTTAATTAAACTACAGCATAAAATAGCCAAACCATGCACAGTCCCCGACTCCTGTAACTTTTTCCAGTTTTACCTGGTTTTTAAAAATAATTGTGGTTTAGTGTTCGATATGTACTGACGCAATCGTTAAAATCAATCAAATAGTTCCAGTGAAAATGTGAATTGGTTATAAAAAGTTGTGACTAGCAAGCAATGTGTCCTGAGAATGACGTTGAACGAGAATTTTGCTCTTTCAGGAGTGCTGAAATGTAGCTAACATGAAGCCATATTCACAAAACGTATGTTTATTACTTCTAGCTGTATTTGTGTTTGTAATTACGTAGCGGGTTCAACTAACTGGAAATTATCTGCACGAAACCGAATCTGAAAATGTGGTGGATTGCCAACTTTTTATCAATACTCCCGTGTTGCACCAAGAGCCGGACTTGAGCGTGGCTGAGTTGATTAAATTCGGGAAAACGTGCCATAAAAGGCGTTTATTGTTTCCTCACGAATCTACCTTGGAATTTGGATTAATTTAACAGTTTAAAGATTCAAATAACCCAGCCCCTTTCAGATAGAAATTAAACACGGTCTTGTCAGGAACTGCAATTTATGGACTCATTTTTAGACTCCTCTAGCCTAGATGAAACTTTAAAATGGTTATGATTGCAAGGTACACTTTCAGACCTATGATTTAATAATTGTTTCATTAAATGGGGAACCCCTGCGCAGAAATTTGTTTTAAGAATTGACAGTTTAGAGGTGTCTGTGCTTAATGCTATTGGATTTCTAACAATTTCCAATTTAAAATTGTATTGGATTGTAAACAAATACCAAGGTGTAGCTTTCAATTATCAATATGTTTTAATCTGTATATAATTAATTATTGCATATTTATTTTATAGTACTTTTGAGAGTCGGAGATTAATGAAAGTTCTGAACAGTATTTTTTCGAAACGGCGGAGATATGGTTCTTCTTTAGATAGTAATCGATACTAAATACAGTATAGCAACCTGACTGTATAATATTTAATACTTGCAAGATATATCAAGCAATCACCTTATTTGGTTTTGTATGTTCCTAGATTTGGTAGTTTATATTTTAGCAATAATTAATTCTATTTTTTAAAGGAAATTTAATTAATGAAGCTTATTACGACGGATCACAATTGGCATCAAATATCAATTTATATAGTTATTAATAACGTTTCAAATTCAGTTCAGATTTGACTAATTGCGTTTGCTGCAGCATGTTGCATTCTGATGTCGTCTAATTGTATGAGCTATTACTAATTGGTGCACAACAAGGGACGTCTGCTTTATTTGAGATTATAATTAATAGAACAGAGCTGCAAAATAGAGATAAACATCGTGACTAAGATACATTTTAGAAAATTCTTTATTTTTACATTCTCTTGGGTGTATTGAAACCCAACATTAAATTATCTGGCAGTTTATATGCACCTTATCCTAATATAACAACTCTAAATAGACCAGCTGAAGACAAACCACGCCCACTATTTAAAGAAAGGAAATAGCAAAATTTGACAGTCAAATAGATTTGCTGCTAGTTTTTATTAAAAGAAATGTCATCTTAGCCCTCTATATAGTTAACTGAGTCGAATGCTAGCTGGAATTGAATGGAAAATCTGTTTAGCGAATTTTAGATTTTGCCAAAGAAGAAAAATCAAACGCAAACATTTTCGTAGTAATACAGTGTGATCATAACCAATTTGATTCTTTTTAATAATAACTTTTACAAAATATTACCAGAATACAAAGTTGATGCTTGCTTGTATGAAAATTGAATTAAACACATCTCTGAAAATGAGCAGATTATAGAAAGTCGAGCAAGGAAATCGGGTTAAATTCAGGTTTATCAGCCCAACACGAATTTGTCAGTCATATACCATCCAACTCTATTTATCAAGAGCAATAACTTTTTCCTCGTTCATCTTGTCTTGTGACCTTTCCTAAGGTCACAACATAACCTTTAAAAAGCATAGTACGCGGTGTAACTCTTTAAAAATAAATAGGGAAACAAGTCCCAAAGTCACATTTGTCTAGATGTAAGGATATTTACAACACACACGATGAAAGGCTGCAACCTGAATGACCCCGATATATCGAACTTTTTTCCAACAAAAGTTCTGCTAGCGGGAGTCCCCTTAACCTTTGCAACCTTAGGCAAGGTCAATTAAAAAATTGACAGCTGTAGAGGTTGTTTCCATAGATGTGTAGAACTGATTGATATGGAAATCTCATTTTGTTCCATTTTATTCAGGGTCATTTCATGACCTTAGGAAAGGTCGAAGAGAAAAATGGACGAGGAAAAAGTAGTTCAAACTGGAATGTAATCAAAAATCGAATTCGACTTATAAGTAAAATAAACTACGTTATTAAGAAAGAGCAAAATGTAATACATAAGAAAGAATTATTAAATATAGTACCTAAAAGAAGTGCAAATATAAGTTCCCAGAAACTTATCTGAATTTGTTTTCACAATTTCTTGAATAGCCCAAGTTTAAATATAAATTTGCAGCAGGATTTCCCCCTAAATGATTGTTTTTCGTTTTTTATTAGTTGCAAAATATTCGTTTGTTGCATTTTAAAGTTCAAAATGTAGTTGCTATGTCGGAGTTTAATATCTTAATCGTAAATTGACCGTTTTGTTTCCAGACAAAATTTAATCTATTTAATTATAATAGTTCAGCTTATTTTGCATCAGGATAATAGTATGTTATACACCGAGGTGCAACCGAGGGGTACAAGGCGCGGAGGCTATAATAATCTTCTCTGCCGTGGTGTACATACTAAGGCCATTAAAGACGGTAAATAGGAATTATTAGTCACCACTGGTCTATAATGATCAACTTCTCAATACAAAAATCGGCCAATAATATTATGTTCTAAGACTAGTAGCTCACAAATGCTATTTTAAGATCATTTTACAGTATTAAAATATTAGTTTTACTTAGAACTTCATCTGCAATGCTGAAATTGCAATAATAATAATTATTATTGTAACAAACATAATTTTTCAAGAAATAACATTGAAACTTGGGTATTTTAGTATAACCTTCCATATTTTTTCATACGAACATATTACACCTATTTATGCTAAACTTTAAAGTACGAGGTTGGTCCAGTACGCATTCGACCAATAACAATGTCTCCTCACAAATTTGGGGGTCTATAATAATAGCAGGGGGAGTTAATGCGCATATTTGTCAAGCCGTGTTGCCTTGGGGCTATTGGTCACTGTGATACTCAGTGGAGTGTTGGAATTCCGTGTGCAGACACGAACGTGCATCACGGGTCTATGGCTATGACCTTGAGATAGAAGCCCAGATTTCCAAGTGGAAAACACCAGGAAAAGTAAGGTCAAAGAAATAAGAAGAAAGGCCGAAGTCTCAGCAATATCACGATATGCAAGACTTTTTTGCATTATTAATTTTAACTACACCTTTTAATGTGAAAATATTAACAGAAAGCCCTCATTTTGTTAGTATTTTTTCAAAATGCGAATACTGAAGGTTTAATATTTTACGAAAAAAATCTATTTCACTATACAATCGATGGCAATAAGACTTGGTTTTAAAAAAGTCGGTAGAATCTAAATTTACGATTCTTATAGTAAAATTACTTGATCCAATACCTCTCGATAAACACACCATAGCTAGGGGTTTTAACAATGGCAATATTAATATTACACACAAGTGACTTTTTGATTACCATGATTCAACTAGTGAGTTTAATGTCACGCGTGTATTGGCAACCCAAAAATTAAAACAAACAGGTAGATACTGTGACTTCAAACCAAAAATATGGTTTTGATGCTTCTACGAGTTATTACCCACACGAAAAAAATATTCCACATGGGTCAAACTTTTTCTTTAGTGGATAATATTATCCGAAACTTCTTTATTAGGACGCTATAACTATGCCAACTTCAGTTGGATTATACCGGGTGAGTTTTTTAAAGTGTTACAATGCAATATCTCGAGAACGGTTTTAAATATTTTCATGAAATTTTGGTGAAGTAATAGGGATATGGGGGTACATATTTGAACATGGGGTAACTTTGGAATTTTAAATGAGATAATGTATTTTTGTTTCGAAAATTCGAATCTACGTAACAAACTACGTATGTATACAAAACATTTTTGGATTTGCTGTTTCGGTTATGGAATTATGATTAACTAAATTTTGATTGAATTTAAAAAAATAAATAAATTTTACGAATAAATCAAGTTCACTTATTTTAGAATTATTATTTGTTTCCATGGAAATGAGTTATTTTTACATAAGTCAGTTGAGAATGTTGACGTTTTAACGATTATTATTCTTTTTATTTTATAACCCAATAAATCGTAATTCCGTCATCGAAAAAGCAAATAAAAATTTTTTATGCACACGTATGTAGTTTTTCACGTAGATTCAAATTTTAGAAACAAAAGTACATCATCTCATTTAAAATTCCAAAGTTACCCCCCCCCCCCTTCCTCAAAACAGAGAGAGGGGTAAAATGTTAAAAATATGGTTAAATATGTCCCCATATCCCTATTTAAAACCGTTCTTGAGATATTGGCTTGTAACACTTTAAAAAACTCGCCAGGTGTAGGTCACAACCCATACGTGACATTATGAGTACCTTATTGAGTTGTTAGATACGATTTTGTGTGGTACGCGCATGTTACAACAAATAATTCGCTCGAGAAAACACGCTTGACTATACAGGGTGTTCGGTAAAGAATGGGCCAAACTTTAGATTTAGTTAATTTCAACAAAAATAACCTGATTTAACCCAACTTACCTTAGTCCAAAAGTTAGTACTAACAGAGCTACAGGATGTCAAAGTTGAAAAAAATCTTCCAGCTAATTTCACGAAATTTCGTATCCGGGGGTTTTTTGGCATGAAAAATTCAAATTGATCAACGATTCAGTTGTATCTTCTAGAGGGCGTCACAAGCGTCACACCGTTAAACCGCTGCGGTGTATGTAATTTTCGACTATAAAAATCTTTTTTCCTATCTTTTCTGCTTAAAAAAGGCATATTTTATTGATTGAAGTAACGGTTTCCCAGAAAAACGCATCTAAAACTGATCATGCGTGTAAATTATCCTAAAGAAAAGTCAGATTATTGAGTAAATACTTTGACATCCTGTATCTTTGTTATTATCGACGTTGGTACTAGGGTAAGCTGAAATAAATCAACTTACTATGGTCTAACTATTACGCTGTTGCGGTATGGCCCATTATTTACTCAACAATCTGACTTTACTTTAGGATAAATTACATTCATGTCAAGCTTTGTATATAAAACATACTTGTATAAGTACAAGCCTGGAAAAGGTTTGTGACAAAAATATTAAATTTTGCTGCTATTAATTAAGGGTTAAAAACATACTAATTTTATTTTGGAATCATAAGCCTGCTTATTGACGCTCCGTAGGGGGTATAATATGGTTTTTATGGCCCGAGGGCCAATAAAGTTGCCAAGCAGTATAAAAACACCAACAATCTAATATAGCAACACCAAAAATCTACATACAGACCATAGCAAAAATTCACAGCTCCAGCACAACGATGACGATGACAGTCTGTGCCTAAAATTCCAAATCCATGATTTTTGTTTCATTTTGAGAACCACAATAATTAAAATGTTGTATCTAAAACACACTATGATCTATTATGTCCTTAATACAAAAATAACTATTTTGATGAATTGGTAAAACTGTTGTGGCTACCACTTGAAGGGACTTGAATATGTTTTATATCGAACGAAACAGTTAATATTTTCAACTATTGCAACTCAAAAATTTCCAATAAAAATGCGAAGCTTATCTAAATGTGCTGAGCCAATGGTGAATTTTCTCTCTATACCAAGTAAGGTTAGACGTAGATATATACCAACATTTTTAAGAAAACTTACGGCCTAAAAAGAAAAAAGAGGCAAATTGGTAAAAGCTGACACCTTCAATTATTTTTTAAGGTAGAACTTATCCTTTTTTCACTAAAAATATAATTTTACGTGGTCATACTACTAAAAGTATTATTTGCATAATGAATTGCTTATTCATCATCATCTAGTACCACAAATTACATCGCATTACATCCTCATTGCAAAATGCGCAAAATATGTACTTACTCCATTTTACAATTTTTGACACAAATTCTACATTTCTGATACCACTAGTAGACGCATATACGATTACTAACACACATTTTATATCAGACAATTTTATGTGAGGTGGGTTTAAATTATCCGTTTTTTTTTAAATTTTGGGCCATCAATGTTAGTTGCTTCAGTCTTGTTTCCTACAGCACTATCGAGGTTTGTAGGTCAACTGTAATTGTGTTCGCTTAGTATTCGAAAAATCCTGGTTCAATTCTCATGGCCGCCTACTGTGATTCAGGTTTTTGAATGGTTTTTCTGATAGAACAGAGCATATTTTCTAAGGCAAATGTCGGAGAAGTACTTTCTCTATTTAACCCATCCTGAAATTTCTGTTGTAGATTGAAGAAGGACGCAAGGCTCCGTTAGAGGGAATTGAAATATGTTTAACCTTCATCTGAGAGATCACGAATGCATTTACTTTAAATATTACTTTTTCTTAAAGTAATTCATTGCAATACAGGGGATTTTTGTTAAGCGTTTGCGTAGGAGGTCGTTATACAATGTGACTCAATTTAAAGTATACCGAAATTACAAGCTATTTATCGCAGCTACATAGAAAACACTTAAATATGTTTATATGTCAAAACAAGATTGCACATTTGCTTTAAATAGTGGTATAATAATTGGATAGATCATGTTTTTGTAGACTCAAGAAAAATCCTTTACTATTGAGTCGTATTTCCGCTCATACGGAGTTGAGCGAAATGGCGGACTTGCTTTACAGTTTGTTACTATCAGGTTTCAAGAAAGCTTTAACAAACGATCTCCAACAAAGCGCAGTATAGTGTTATTTGTGATAAAATTTCAAAACACTGATTCCATACTTAGCCAGGGTAACAATAGTTTCGGCAGGAGGACATCTAGAAGCACTGAAAATGTGGGTAGGATATTTGATAAAATTTTACATTTTTTCAGAAAAGTCAACGGCGAATTGTTAAAGAACATTTCTTAAATAGATCGACTCAACTAATTGAAAGATAATAAATGAAATTGCTGTATATTTAATATAATAATACAGATAATGCTTTTAACAATCTTCAAGAGCGTTATGAAAAGTATATTGCAACTCAAGGAGAACATATAGAACACATTGTTATATAAACTGTGTATGAGTAATAGTTTTGTAGCTATATTATTATTTAAATGTAATATTCAATTTCGGTATACTTTATATTGAGTGATGTTGTATCAACATTTTTCTTTTACCTTTATGAAAGTCGATTAAGGAATTAGAAATTTAATAATATTGTTTTGGTTTTATATTTACATTATATTTCTACAAAACTTTGGTATTACTTACACGTTTACTACATTAGTGTGTTACCTCCTTTTACATCTTCACAAATTTATCGAGCAAATTTTGCTGAAAATATAGAAATAAAATTAATGTTGAAAGTGTCTAGCATTATTACTGTGTTTACTTCCTTTTACGATAAAGGAATGACAGTCAGACCTCGCCGTTCGCGGGGATTACGTTCCAGAAGAATGCCGCGATGCGCAAGTAAACACAAAAATGATAAAAACGGGGTTAGGTTCCATAAACTAGATTTATTTATACTATACAACTTCAAAAAACCAAAACTTTTCTGCGTTTTTTGTCTGGCAAATCTGAAGCAGAAACTTTACGAGTTGACAACATGGTTTTCCGAGTTTTAAAAATTAAATTTAATTGAATTTTCAGCAGAAACACTCGAAAAGACAGTAAAGTTTGAACTAAAATTCCATACGTAACATAAGTCTGCCACTTGAATCTAGAGCTCGAAAGTCCATTTGTTTATTCAAGTTATAATTTTACAATTTATTTCATGACCGATTTGGTAATAAGAGTTTCAAAGAAATAGGCTCGATAAGTGTGTTTACAAATTCGTGATAAATAATGTTACTTAGGTGTTCATGACATAAACCGCATACGTCTGCTTTATTTACTTACGGCCAGTCTTATGAAGGTCACTAACCTGACGTTAACTTGAAATCGCTGTTAAAATAAACAAAAGCTCATCAAAACGTTGGCGCTTGTGACATACTATTCATTAGTAAACAAATTTGTATGCGCTTTTGTTTATTTTAACAGCGAATTAAAATTAACGTCAGATTAGTGGCCTTCATAAGACCGGCCTTAGTGTGTGAAAGTTGAAACAGTTAACGTTGGCAATTCCACCCGCGAATGGCAAAGCAAATATCCGCAAACTGCAAAGAAAAGGGAGCACACAGGTGCCCCGCGTAAAATCAAATCAGCGAACCACAAAGCCGCGAACGGCAAGGTCTGACTGTATTGGATTTACCCCAAAAATTCTAAATTGAGATTTCAACAGATCTTCACGTTTTATAGTCCCCTGAATTCAAAATGCGTGTTTGTGTTCATTGGTCTGTCTGTCTGTGTGCTTGTGAACAGAATATCTCAAAAGCGAAAAGAGGTATGGCGTTGAAACTTCATATATAAGTTCTGTGTACTATCTAAATGCGACAGCAAGCTTTTGAAGAAAATCGCATAACCGGAAGTATGGCGTTTACACTTGTGATTTTTCAGTTTTTTTTCCGATTTTTTCAAAAACGGCTTTAACGATTTTTTTAAACTTTACATTGTTATTACATTTTTAATATGTATTGATGTGAGATAGGTGACTTTTCAGTTGAATATCTCTAAAATGGGTTTCTTTTGTTTTCTTCTTTTTTTTATTAACTCCTATTTTAAATAGAACAGTCGGTATGTTACTACATTTTTGAATTCAGCTTAAAATTTTAGACAAAATTTATGTGTTGAACTAGCGCTCTATTGTGTACCATTTTTATAGAAGTTGCAATTTTTGATAATTTTTGACAAATGCTTAAAAATCAAAAATCACATTTTTGCCTAATTATAAGATCACTGTAAAAGGAAGTTGTATGCGTGTGTCACATCAGATTTTTTTAGTATAAGAGTTTAGTCCAAAATTTCGTTTTCGATAATAAATTTTCTTACTCTCGAGACTGAAAAATTATTATTAAGATGCGACACCAATAATTTGTTTAGTTGTAAATTATACTACTGTTAATTATTAATATTGTTCCTTTAATTAGTCACGTATAGAAACTGACACACGTAACAAAATAGATTTATTGTTCCAATCTTACATCATACAATAATTGGTAAGATCCCGTTAGCTACTTATCAAGATATCTGAAGGGGGTCAAAAAACCAAAGACACTACTTACTTAGTGGGCACCAGGCACTTTGAAACATTTTAACTTTGAAATACTACGATAAAGTCCATCAAAGTATTTGTTACCACAATGATCAATAATAACAAAGTATAACATCAATAATTTAATGTAGAATGTCAAAGTATATGTATAACAGCAATTAAATAAATGATTTACCTAATGTAAATAACAGAATAAACAGAATAAACTGATCCAGCCAAAATTTTAATACGTCACATTTTGAATAAATTGGATAACCTTATGTGAGAATTCCCATACATAGTGTTAATATGTAATAATATTTACGAGTTTCCTATCGGTAAACTTTATTGCAAATTTGTTCACACAGTTACATTTATTCTAAATTCTGAATGTTGACTTTTCAAACTCAACTGTCAAATTATTTCTCAAAAGTTACTCTATCACTAGTACATAATCTTGACAAACTGGCTTCTTCCATTTCTCCTGAACTTTCGTCACATATCTGGAAGTAGTGATAAATTTTCTGGTGCAGGAACGTACTGCAACGGCCAATTGACGGAATCACCAGCAACGACAAAATCGATCAGAATACCAGTGGATTCTAATCACACCAAATTGCTCACTAAGAAATATTTCATCTATTTTATCTGACTGCTATAAAAATCTGTAGAGAAATAGGTATATGTTATAGAATTTTAATAATAATCCGTACCATGCTTACCGCTCAGTATGTCATTTAGGCTATTATATTTTAGTAAACATTACACCCCTTACAGGAAAATTTCTAACGACTCAGTGTACATAAAACTAACAAAATGGGGACTCCGCCGTTAGCAATAATTTGCTAAAATAGCGTTTCTGTACAAGAATTTGTTATTTTTCAATCTCTTGTTTTACTATGAAAACGAAATAAGTTGCCAACCTAGTTAAAATCCCCAAACATACGGAAATATTAAACACAAATTTTAAAAACTCTATGAGTTATTGACTTGTAAATCAGATAGGTTAAAATATACTTGTCGTATTCATTGGCTGCCCAATGAGAAGGCGAAAAACTCCTATTATTATGGCGTTGAGCTTAATGCATATATCTTTATAAGCACATAGATTATTGATCTTTAATCAAAACGGGGAAGTGCATTATTGTATGTATATCTAAACCGTTTAACGACACTTGTAGACATACCTTGTTACTACTCTTGAGTTAGATTTTTGCAACTGTAACAATAATAACATTAAAAAACTCATTAAGCATTCCATCTAAAATTCAACTACCTTCCATTAAACGCATGTGACAGTTCTGAATTTATATGTTTTCAATCTTTTTACATTTAATGTTCAGATCCCCCTAAGTGGATTTAAGTTTCGTACGGAAGTGAAGAGCTTCTCATAACGGTATAAACAGCCGGGCAAGGATATTGAGGTCATAGGGTCAACAGAAGAGGAAATAAGTGACATAACCAGGCGAATTAAAGAAGAGAGTAAAAACTAAAATAATGATGGTTGATTGTGCAAACTAATTAGTTGGAGAGTTATTGAAATAGTCCATAAATTTATGTACTTGGGATCATGTATATTTGATCAAGGGGTATGTGATAAAGAAGTTAGAAGAACTCCAATGGGGAAGATGGAAGAAAATAACAGAGATTAGATTAATTAGATCTTTGTTTTCTCTATAAAAATATTTTAAAGGTATGTTTAGTTAACAATTTCGGAATTTGTTTGTAAATTTGAATAAATTATTTTCGTGAATTTCATTAACATTTAAATATGCTTCAAATAACTTTTATTATAATGTATTCTTTTTGGTACGATGAGGAATGTTCATGCGTTTACTAGCTCATCTTCCGACCCAGTATATTGTGTTTCCTGTACCAGAAAATCTGTAAACGTAAGTGAAAAGTATCTATGTGAAAGTATATCAATGAAAGTTTAAAGAAAAACAGGTTTGTGTTATATCTCAAAAATTAAGGATGCCATGAAATGGTTCTTAATTTTATTGAGTTTTACTGAAAACTAAGAGTATTTTTGTGAGTTTGTGGTTATGGAATTGTTTGGTATAAAACATTATTCATTTCCAGTTTTCATTACGAAAAGGCAAGGCTTTGATCAAATTTAAGCACAGCATTAGATCCTGTTTTTATGAAAACATTGTTAATCTAGACAATTCAATTTTAGCTTTTTAGTTTACTAATATTTTATATTTCCGCTCGTGCAATAACTATACTAAACAATTTGGACGTTAAGTGCATTTTGTAATAATCTCTAATCTGCACTTACCACCTTCGATGATTAAATGTCATTACAATCATGTTTTGAACTACATAATTTAATTCAAAAGGATTGGGAAATGAGGAACTGTATTTAAATTTTGTAGGTTTGTGAATTTATTACCTTGTTTGCAGTGGGAGAACATAGTGGGCGTCCTGATGTAAATTAGTCAAATCTTTCATTATTCAGTATGAATATTTAATAGAAAACAGTGATTACTTGCATTGCACTACTTAAATTTGTGAAAAAAAAAACAAGAGAGAGAATTCTCTAACAATGAAAACAAATGAGCATCGCGCTTCAGCAATATCTTAAATTTCAATCAAGATGTGAAGGAGATTTTGCTCCCTATTATAATAAAGAAGTGCAAAGAAGTAAAATCGATGTTAAAGATGAAAAGAAACCTAGGAAATCCTTAAATTAATCTAAAATTATACACAAACGTGTGATTTGTATTCGAGATTAGCCATGAAAAAATGTCTGTGAACAGCATTTCTAAATTAGCGAATGCTGGGCACACACAAGTCAAGGAAATAGCTTCAAAAGTCGTTCGTTGGGTGATATTGGTGTCTACTTGGATTACTTGATTACAACGAATGAAACCTAGATTTACGCGATGGTTAGGTAATAAAGTGGTCACTTTTCTCTCTACACACTTGACAAATTGCGAACTCGAAAACAGTAAAAAACAGCTTTTGCTGTATGGAGCAGAGGAGGTATAATAAACGCCAACTTTTTGGAAAAAACGGGGACAATAGTCAAAGTTGTTGTATATTTGCAGGACATTGTATGTCCAAGTTTTTCTCCAAAAAAATCAGGAATCATACTGGGACAAAATATTGCTTTTCCAATCTTGTACTCCCTCCGTATTTTTTAATTTCTAAATCAAAAATAAGTTATATTTTCGAGAAATATGCTCTATGTAGATTGTGGACTCGACAGTTTCTTATAGATCTTGTACTTTTTCCTGTGAATACGTTTTTCGGTATATTTGCTTGTTTCGAAAGAAGACTTTATTGAATCATAGGATTTTAAAAATTTCTTTCTTCTACATTTTTAATTAAAAATCTCTTAACAAAATCGTACTTGGTCCTTGTTAAAATTTCTATGTAAAACCTACTCAACTGGGAATCCTTATTTCAGAAGGTTCTTTAGATTCTCAGTCCGAAACCACCTACCTGTTTATTTATTACTTCCGCGGTGCTCAGGACACAATTTTCTTGTGCTGAAAGGGTTTAATTTAGTGAGCAGTTTGTCTGTCCGACACTAAGCTCGTGGCTTCCCCGATGACCCAATGACCTTAATATCCTTGTCCGGCTGTTTATACCAGTAAGAAAAGCGCTTCTCTTCCATACGAAACCTAAATCGACTTAGGGGTTCCGAACATTCAATGTAAAAAGGTTGAAAACATATAAATTCAGAACTGTCACCTGCGTTTAATGGAAGGTAGCTGAATTTTAGATGGAATGCTTAATGGGGTTTTTAATGTTATTTTTGTTACAGTTGCAAAAAGTTAACTCAGGAGTAGTAACAAGTTATGTCTGCAAGTGTCGTGAAACAGTTTAGTTATACATACAATAATGCAATTTCCCGTTTTGATTGAAGGTCAATAATCTATAAGCTTATAAAGATAGTAACCACAAAGCACATTATTGCTTGAACAATGACAAAACTAATATTTTACCTTCAGTAGCTTGGATCTATGTTTTTTATTGTAAAAGTTTACTCTGTTAATAAAATAAGCACCGAGCTTGCTTTACGCGCTCTATATTCTGTTTTATTCAGTTTTTGTTTTCACAGTAGATTAGGTTTGATGGTGAATAATTAGACGGCGTTATAATGAATGTGCAATTATTCACATTCTATGTGAGAAACTTGCCGGCAAATCATCTGTAATTGTGTCTAACGTTCCGTGATGTTTATACAGCGTTGGGAAATGGGGGCAGTTTTAGCTCGGCGAATTGTTGGCGGTGGTCAATAAATAATTGCAATGGAACTCGAGAAGGATCCAATAGAAAATTTAGAAAACTAATAATAGCTGTTTGTTTCCTTCTTCATGGTTGCATATGTTTCGACAGTTTTTAACCCATAAAATATAATGCTATTGAAAAGAACTTATAAGAGAAGAGGTATTACACTTTTCATATATATCTAAACAGATTTGATCCTAAGAGGACATTAAGCTTCTTTTTTAAAAGATCCGTAAATGTGAAAATAACTATATTCCTTGTTTATTTCAAGGCATTACAAACTTAACAATTTGCTTTTGAAAGAGTTACCATTAATGGTTTCGTCTTTCAAGTCACATTAAGCTAGGCAACGTGATGCTATCTGATTTTAGTTAGCTGTATACCCGAAAATTGCAAAAATCTTCTTGTCTACAATAACAAAGTTGAAAATATGGTAGCCTCTGCCTTTTTGTTCACCTTAACTCAAGTAGTAGTTGCAAATTATGTGTGTCATTATATATGACAAAGGCGGCCAAAGCTGTATTAAGTGCATGGTTTTTATAAATCTATATAATATTATAAATGGCTATATATGTCACTCCGATGATCTAATATGAAATTTCCTTTTGATCTAACGAACACCTTTTAATGTTCAGTTTTTTTAAATTGAAATGCACTTTTGAAGAGGCTAAGGGGTCTGTCAACATTAGAAGCGGCTTTATAATAACAAATAATGATGCAGGCGAGACCATAGAATTCTCGATGTCGTCTCGGATCGTCTCGAAATTCGAGATAGAGATTGACATTTATTGATCTCGAATATTCGAGACGATATCAACCACATTCTCCAATAATTGAGACGAGATTAACCAAATTCTCATTCTGTACTGTTTTTAATGGAATTTTAAAATCCGTATAAAAACAAAGCAGAATCCGCCTCTCTTAGAGGTCGTTAGACATTAAAATCTCACGGTTGCCAAAGTTGGATTGCGGAATCAGAGTGGGTTCGATGCTTGCGTTATCTGGCCATTGGTGTATTTGGGAATCGAACTCACATATTCATACTCAAGAGCAGAGGCTTGATCTCTGAGCACAATCTATTGATTTGTCCTTTCAAGTATAGTGCTATGAATATCGCCAGTCACAACTGTTTCAATTCAGTACGCACATATAAAATTCGATAATCGAGATCGAGAATCGAGTCCAGAATTGTCGAGATTGAGAATGCGTCACATCTCGTTTCGTCTCGTCTCGTGTCAACACTAAGTAAAGGCTCATAACATTTTGAACAATTTTCGTAATTTTTTTTGGAATCTTTTCTTTCCAGTTTTTATTTAGCCTCTAAATTTGTCATGCACCAACACCTTCTACCTTGACCATGCTCAACATTTTTCGATCTCGAATTTTAGAGACGAATTTAACCAAATTCTCGATTTCGATAACTTTTAAATTGTATTTCTAAAATCCACATAGAAACTTAGCAACATTGACCTGTTAGGAGTGGTTCCGCCGAGACGAGATAATTCTCGATCTCTTCTCGAAATTCGAGACCGAGATTGTCAATTTTCGATCTTGAATATTGCAGACGACAAGATTAATCAATTTCTCGAATATTCAACACGAGATTAATTAAATTATCGATCTCGACTGGTCTCTAATAGTATTTTTAAGGCATCTGGCATGAATATCAAGCATTACTGTACAATTTTTAAGACGACAAGTACTTTACAAGACTATTCTTGATAATTTATCTTTACCGGACTATTTTGTAAAATTGACGTGTTGATTGGTTTGAAATACTTGTTGATTGTGGTTATTAAGAAAATAAACTATATTGATCGGTTTGCAATTTTTGTAGACTGCGGTTAATACGGAAATGAATTTCAAATATCTCTAGATTTTTTTCAAAAGTATAACGCTTGTTTGTTATTGTAATGTTTTAATATTAAGTTAAAATTTAAAAGAAACAGGCGCCTAAAATTGTGGTACGTAACTTACCCGGAAATGCCCTACATTTGTCTACGCGTTCTGTAAAGAATATTTTTCCGGACGTTTACCGTAAACTACTATTAAAAATACAAATACAAATAGAACAGTGATTTTTTTATAAAACTTTTTCAAGGGTTACCCTAAAATAACAGCAGCCTCAATTCGGTACGCACAGCACATATTTAAAATTCCACAATCAAGATTCTCGAGTGAGATCGAGAATTGACGTTTGAGAATTTTCAAATTCGAGATCGAGAATCAACTTTAGAGAATTTTCTGGATCTAGAATGGGTAAATCTCGTCTCCAGTGGCGTAACTTTAGATTTTGTACCCCCCCCCCCCCGATAATTTGCTGCGAACTCCTTATAGGCCCTTAATAAAATCAAGTGGCATTAACAAATAAAAATTAGATTTTAAGCAATGTAGGTACGCATGGCCTTAATGTTTGCAAAATCGGTAATAACCTCTTGCAATTCCATTTTATCAGCTATCTCCGATTCAACCGACAATAAAAAAAAGTTTTCCAATCTTTCCTGATGAATACTGTTTCTGACACAATTTTTAATAAGTTGTAATTTAGAGAAGCTTCTTTCAGCTGAAGCGACCGACACAGGTAATGTTAAAAATAATAACAGTGCTGTCGCAATTTAAGGAAAAATTTATGATATATTCCGATTATCAACTATTAAATACTTAGTAAATTGTTTCACGCTTTTAAACCCTTTTAGTTTATCTAGTTTATCAGAATTTTTTGCACAGGAATAAATGTCTATAGGAAAATAAAGGAAAATAAATAAATATTTGAAAAGCCGTTGTTTTGGAAAAGAGATCTTTCTCAGTGATTTCGCACAAAGTCTTTGGATTTAAAAAACTAATGAAGCTGCCGTTTGAAACACAGATTCAAATCTTTGACTTACCTCAGTTATTGTGATATCTAAAACTCTTTAAAAAATGTTTACTTTAAAATATTTATTAGCATCTGATCATCTTTAATCTTCCAAAAGTTTGTAAAATTGTCTTTTAAATTTCGGTCTGCGTTTATTTTTAAATGTAGGATTTATGCTCCAGTTGTTAGCTAAATTGGTTGCTTTTAATTCAGCGGCATTAAGGTACTGACTTCGATATTTCTATAAAATATTCTAGAGGTTTCTAATATAGGTTTTAGCTTTCATCAAATCAGTGTCTGGATTATGTAGTATTTTTGTGTTGATAAGTTCCCCAAAATGTTATACCCTAAAACATAAAGAATAACAAATTCAAAATTCTGGACGCTGGTTAAAATTCTTCTCTCCTCATCGCATTCTTCCTTTTATTATGTTAATATTGTTTTATTAAGAGCAGCAGTAATATTATTTAAAACGCAATTTAATAGCGGTGAGAGTTTGGGTTCTGGAAAAAAATCATATAGGGTTAAGTTTATTATTTTATAGCAGATGCGCTCGTAATGGAACTTAAAAGATCCTACCGATTTAGGCTTACTCCAAAAAATGTGTAGATGTTTTAAACAGTAGCAAAAACCATTAAATTTCTTTTACACCTTTAACTGTATCATTAATCACCAAGTTGAGGTTGTGCGCAGCGTAATGAACGTGAATGTCTAATGTCTTCTAAATAAAATCAAAACTTCACTAGTCACCAAGTTAAAATGCACAAATGAAAACAATAATCGACACAGTGTCAATCAGTGCTGCTAACAGAATGAGGATAGGGATAACCGTCAAAACAATCCATAAATCCAACATTTAATGATCATGTGTTAAATTATAGAATTCTTACAATACCGGCGGTATTAGGTGAACTTAAATTAGTCTACGACTGCAGAAAATCCGCCACTTTAATTACCCTATGCCCCATATTACAAAACAATCTATGTCAGCTTGAATTTAAAGGCCGGCAATTCAAAACTACTTTTGCTTCTTGCGTGGACATCCCATTATGATAAAAATAAAAGTACAAAGATTTTTTCCTGCTTGCGTTTATTGAATGAAAAAAAAAGAAAATTAGGGGGCCTTCAGGGCCTCTTTGTAATTATCTTTGCAGGAACGCTCTATGCTAATATTGGATATTCATCATTTAACATTTTGGATATTTTTATATCTAAAATAATTGATGCTCAATTGCTATTCTGTTAATTACGACTAACTATTAAGAACAAAATATATATAAACTTTTCTACATAACGTTCTTTAAAAAAACAGTATCGGATGCAACACATAACGTGAAACAGACTGTGAACATTTGGAATTTCCCTAATTTCGTTAAAATATAACACAAGTTGTTACGGTATTAATTCATCAGATCGACATAAGTCGTATTGATTGTTCAAAAACGGGTACAAACTACAGGGTTCGCCGGCTTTACTGAAAAGAACACAGATCTTAATGTGTTGGAGCAGATTTTGTTGCTCCGGTTACTCGCACTTAACTCAGTCGGGAAGGAGTGGTTCGAAAGCTCAAAGAAAAACCGGCGGCACTTACCCTGATGGATTGCTTAACAGAAAAAGAAATGACTGAGCGCCACTTGGTTCTGATTAGGGGTGGCTGACGTGTCTAGAACCAAGAACAATACACGTAGCCTATGTAGAAGTCCTCCAAGTACGTTGATGAACACCTCCGCCTGTTGTTCACCAAGCCTCCTCCGAGTAGCCGGGTGACCTTGTCGTTAAATCACTTACCTCCAAGGCCACCGTCACTAAAGAATAACAAAAGAACACTGAATGGCCCAGGGCTTGGGGCTTGCTTATCAAAAAGGCGTACTTTCAGCTTTACATTGCAAATTACACTCGGCCTTTGCCACACTGGATTAATTAATGGCCCAGAAGGGGTTCAGAACTCAACAAATAATCAAATTGACTTTAATGGGTTTATTATTTAAAGAATTAAAGTTTACACAAATCTTTACATTGATAATAATCACCCGGAGGTGAATTCAAGCCTAGTAAAAAAAGAAAAAGCACACCCTACATGAATATAAAAGGGGCTCCCACGCAAAGTTACCTTATTGTCTAAATAGGTTGCTACACACCGGACAAAACGAAATAGATAACAGGGGTGAAGCCCCTGGTTAACAACAAACAAATCAAATCATAAGCTTAAGCTTTAAGTGAACGGGCGCAATATTTACGAACTCCCGGAAAACACATAACAAATATAGTCGCACCTTAATTAGGCACAAGAACACAATTGGTGTAATACATAGCTCCTACCTGATAGCTGTAAGCACGTCGCTAGTGTCTGCTATAAACTCGTCCTCGGGGAAGCTTGGCAAGGCGTTGCGGAGGTACAGAAAGGGCTGGAGCCGGGCCTGATAGTTGTTTAGCGCAAAGCGGCGCCTAAAATGATGTGGGCCCCTCCTTGGGAAGAATCGGAGAGATAGAGTTGATTTTATTCCAGGCTTCAGAATGGCACGACGCAATCGGACTTTGCAAATAATGCAACCAGGGCGCTACAACAATTAACACGCGGTGGGCCTCCCGTCGACTTCGATAAACTCAGCGTCGGTAATTCAAAAATGCAGTACGCAAAGGGTTTTTCCCCACAAAGGTACGGGAAACCGTTAATCACAAGCTTAAAGATGTCGTCTCTAAATGGATCTGCAAATGGTGCAACGATCTTCCCCTGGGAAGTACATCAACTTAAGGAGACGATTCGGCTATATGCCAACACTGAAATATCGATAACTCAATCGCCCACCGCGCGCGTTCGTTCAAAAACACCCAACAAGGGTAAAATAATCGTCCAAAGGTCTAAGCTGAACTCCAAATCAAAATTTAATTACGTGAAGATCACAAAGTTCGCATAACGTGAACACGAAACTACACTGCGTTCACAGAAAGCTTCCCGGACCGCCGCAAGCTGTCCGGGAGCGACAAAACTTGCACCTTAGTTGTGGTTCACAGCTCGATGTCAATTAATTCAGAAACGAGCGGGTAAAAACGATGGTCACCCCCCCGCAGAATGATCTCATTCCTTCAGAACAAAGAACCTGCCAGCCTTGCAAAAGAAACAAGGAACAATTAACACGAACAATTCTAGAACCTTCGACAGCCAAATCAGCGCTTTCAGCGAGCGAGGGGCGCAATTCGAGAAGCTAAGAAAAGGTATTATTTTACAATCTAATTTCCAGGAAAGAAACTTCACGTCGGCCTTGTGCAGGCGATCGGTTCCTACATTAAAGAATGAATTCACGGACACACTTCGGCAAATGCAACATAAACGGTGATATTTATAATATAGTTTCAAGGAAAGAAATCTTACTATGGCCTTGCGCCAGCATTAAAGAATTGGTTACTTAAGAAAACAAATACGAAGCACAAGCATTTCAATGCCCGCCGGAATAAATTCGAATATAACTAGTACAGGGCCGAATCCAGTAAAAATTCGGGCAGAATATTTTTAACTAATTTCGTTAATGACAACCTATAGTTGGATTCACCACATGAATAGCTTAATGACATTGAAATCACTTAACAAAGTGTTTATTTTATCGTAGAGCGTAAGTTTGAACACACTGATATTTACTATGCCACAGAACACGAACCTTATAGATGCTCTGAAACGCAATAATTTAATTTCGTGTCGGATTTGGTTAAGAATGATTCATATAAGTATATATTTGTTATGGTTGACAAAGTTTTTAAATTTGTAAAAATTGTACAATCAACAATGCATTTAATAAAAATTATACACGAAGCTAATTAAACATATGTTTATTCATCTATTCACTTAGCGTATATATATTTTTATTAAATTTTGAGGAAATTTTTAATAAAAAATATTTAAATAAAGATATAAATTTGACCATTCATCGTCGATTTGATCGAAATTTTAGTAATTATATATTCACACTACAGAGAGAAAGAGTAATTGAATGTAAATATTTGTAGAAATAATAAAAATATGTTGTTCTTCATTGAAACTTTTTAAATTCACTTGTGAATAATAGACTGTTTATGAAGGTTGTTTAGAGTTAATAATGTCACTTTAAACTGTCAAAACTGAGTAAAAACATAAATTAATTTTAAATGAGCCTGGACAACCTAGCGGATAATGCTACTTACTTTAATAATGAAGGATTTAGAGGATTGGGAATAATTCCGGTATCTCAATTAATTATTGTAGCACTATGCATACACAATCACAACCAAGTAAACGCTATATATAGGAAGTTAAAAAATATTTTAGAATGACAATGCAAAATGAAGTTTTACTTAATTTTTAGAACTTTAGATGTTTTCAGTAAAACTCTTTTCAGTACATAAAACCATCTTTAAATACCAATACTTAAATAAAAATATTATTTTCAGCGCTTTTTACTAATAACTCCCAATGGAAGTTAATATGATTTACAGTTATTTTGCTCCGGAATAAAGAATGCGTTTATACCTATAGCTGAGATAGCCAACAACAACTTACAATAACACTAAACGGTAGGCCATTGTTACACCTGCAGTGTAAATCATGGTCATTCTAGCCAATTTGAATTGTTAATTGTACGTGCACCGAGGATGATTAATGTGGAGCGAGCTGTTCAGGCCAAGAATTGTTCAATTATCCGTGTAAACGATAATAAATTTAAATCCGACAACTCTTGAAATGCTGCCAACACTAGTTGAACTTTATATCGAAGCTTAATCAAAGTTCGAGCTTAATTGCCATACCTACTTTGTCAAACGTTTGCGAATCTTCCTTGAGCTGCAGGCAGGCATATGGAGTTTAGTATTTTATTTTCGACAGGCGAAGTAGGTTCAATATTATGTTTTCCCGCTTCCACGAAGCGTATTGCAGAGGCAAATATCCTTGTAGAAGCTTTATATTCTAAAAGCATTCGAACATTTATACTCACTTTTCTTATGGTTTCGCCTTTTAAAAGGCTTCGGATCCATATACCTATAAAGTAAATCTAAGGAGCTCGCATATCGAAGAAAATACGATTATACAGCTGCAGTCGTAGTAAACTGATGGATATACTGCCTCCGCTCGAGCTTCGCTCATATACTTAAATTGGGCATTCGCAAGTTTGCCCTGCCTTTTTTATGTTAGGTATTGTAATATAAGTTTAACTGGATAGTAGGAGCATAACATAGTTGATCAAAGAAAATTCGAAACCCTAATTTTGGTTGTAAATGTTTTTTTTTAAATTTAATGGCTGCAGACAGAGTATTCAATAATGCAGTTAACATACGTAAGTAATTTGAAATGGTTATGATTTACGATACCTGTAAGTTATAAGTACGTAGAAACCGTAAAATTATATTAGTATATTTAAAAATTTGTAGTGGTCTACCGAAAATACTGCATCCATACGCTCCATAGCTTAACATTTTCCATTTTCCGGAAGTTTAAATTTTATGTTACGGTTCTCTTTAAGCAGCTACAATGATGCAAACTTTTTGGCTGTTTAATAAAATACCTACAACGCATAATGATCACTTCTAGTTTGCCATGAAGCGATGTGGACGTAGTTGGAAGATCACATTTAATAACAAGTATCATGTATTGGATTAAAAAAAATACGCGAGTGTAAATAATATGGGCATGTTTGTAGAGTCTTCTAATACATTTTTAATATAGAAAATATTTTTCAATTTCATACGCTAATTCCGAATGATATTTAATTAAAAGTAATTTTTAGTGCATAAAACTTAAAAGGAGCAAAAAAATATTACAAACAAAATACGGGAGCAGCAAAGAAGCCTCGCAGAACACATGAAAAGAACAAGAAAAAATGGAGGTAGTGCTTTTGTTACGTATAACAAATTAATAGATAAGATAGACAAGAGAAGGGGTAGGTAACTGATGAAACAATAAAAACGGAAGAGCAGCCAGTGAGCGTTACCGACAAGTAAGCGATGAGAACCAACAGGGACCGGCAAACAAGATTACAATAATATAATTATCAAAGAGAAGAGAAAACGCGATAAGACAAATTAACTTAATTTTTAATCGAATTTCTTCTTCTTCTTCTACTTTACTAAGGCGATTCGCCTGTTACATCTGGATTCTTTGTTGTTGTTGTCCTTGCGAGGCTGATTTCCAGCTGTCGTTCCATCTCTTAGACGGTTTTTTGGTAACCTGGTTCCTTGTGGTCTTTTATTATGAGCTATCTTGGTCAAGCTGGTATCTGCTATTCTGGTTACATGTTTGCTCCATTCTCGTCTTTTTGTTCTAATTCATCGTGCCACGTATTTAACTTTACATTTTTTTCTGATATGTGTGTTTCTTTGTCGGTCCCACATTGTAAATCCTGCAATTCTGGGGATCCTTATTTCTATTGTCCTCTTTAATTTTAACGTCATCGGCTTTAGCTTCAGCTCTATAGGTTATGATACAGGTTTTGTGCATTCTCGACTTAGACTCGATGGTCAAATGTTTATTTTTTCAAATTACTTGTTTTAGATGACCTGAGATGGTGGCTGATTTGTTGACCTGTTGTCTGACATCGTTTTTGAGGTATCTACTGCCAGAGATTTTTGTATGAAGGTAATCAACTTGGGATGTTGTTTACTACTAGCTTTGATGTGGCCATGATTTGGTATTTGTTTTTTAATATTATCATATTCTATCCCCCTGCAGTGGTTTTAAACGTATAAAATGTAATAAGATCAAAAATTATTTTCATCTAGTATGGCCATGGAATACTTCCTAATTTCTGAATGCAACTATAACTCACTGAAAAATCAAATGTCACGTTTGACATTTAAGTATAAATGTAGTTGCATTCATAAATTAGGAAGTATTCCATGGCCATAGTAGATGAAAATAATTTTTGATCATACTTTAGTTTTCTTTAGATTCGGCTATCATATATAATGCAACTAGTGGGTTCTTGATTATCAAATAATCATTTGATAATCAAGAAGATACGAGTTGCATTCGGCTAGATTATATCACGACCAATAAACAACGTTTGAACAGTTATAACAATATTAAAAGTACAGTTAGTATGGTTGCTAAGACCATTTATTTTACTGTCAGTAGACAATGCGCTGTTTGTGAAGGTATTTGACTATCACTTATTAGTCAAGAAAGTATATGATTATCACAGTTGCTATGTACATTATCAAAAGTTACAGGAAGTGGTATAATCAGGGCAGCATCATCCGCATAACTCAGGACGTACGTACTGATTGCCAAATCTGTATCCGAGGCCTCGTGCTGTCACTGCTTCCATAATCTTATCCATGATAATGTTAAGCAAGTGTGGACTGAGACTGTCTGGCAGATTCCCGTATTTGTCTTTATTTCCCTTGTTAGTTGTTTGTTGACTCTCGCTTTGGTGGTGTTGTTCGTATTTAGGTCTTTTACTATTTTCATGTATTCTCTTGGTGCTTCTTTCTCCACGAGGATTATACTCAATATATTTTTCTGCAATTTTCCTCATGATAAAAATGGCATCTGTTGTGGATCTGTTTCTGCGAAACCCTTGTTGTTCTTCACCTATGGGGACAATAGATAATATTTCTGTTGCAAGTATACTTTGGAGAAGTATCATTACGGAACTTAATCATGTTATGCCTCTGTAGTGTGACGGTTTTTTAGTATTCCTTTTTAAATAATGGGATGGTGACACTTCTCTTCCACTCGAGTGGTATCTCACTCTGGTTTAAAATGCTTGTAAATACGAGGAGTGATCAATGTGTTCGTGGTCTAACATAAACAACTTTAAACATTTTAAAACAATTGCCGTCATTTGACACAACAGTCTTTTTTAGTAACACCCGTCAAAATTTAATGGTTACCGTCTATTGGTTGCTATGCTGTTAATTGTGTAGTAAAGCAATACGTGTTAGGTTCTGTAAAATGGCAAAAGGTGAAATTCGTACAGTAATTAAATATTTGTGCAAAAAGAATGACGCCTCTTGAAATCCACCGGTGTTCACCTTGGGTGAAACTGCTTCTTCTTACAGTACGGTCAAAAAGTGGTCAACATAGTTTAAGCATGAAAGATAATCTTCTAAAGATGTACCTCAATGTGGTCGTACAATATTGGTGTCGATTAAAAACAATTTTTTTCTTGAAGGGAATTGCTGCTCTTGAGCATCGCTTGGAAGATTATATTGCTTAATAATACGAAAATCGTTGTCGTGAACCATGAATCTAAGTAGAATTTTTCTTCTCTTTCGGGATTTCCTTGACTCCTAAGGTAAACCATGGTTTGGTGTTCTCCTTCCGATCGCTTCTTCGGCTGATTTAGTGTGTCCCAGCTGTCATCACTGTTAACATAATCATCGATTGGGTTATTTATAATGTGTTAATGCAAGCGATTTTCTTAAAGCTGCTTTTTACTTGGTTTAGTTAGTGATTGGATATTTAAATTTTTAACATACATTGAGGGGTTATTTTTGACAGGACAAGCGGACATTCGTAACTTCCAGAGAACTAAGTTATGGTCCGAACCTGTATTTGCTGAGGTAAGACATCTGATGTCTAAAATGTGTTCGGAGTGGCTGGTTCTGTTGGTAATTATGTAGTCGATTACCGATTTATTGCCGCGATTATCAATAACCTGTACCTGTACTGGTGTTGCGTAGACTCAGAGTAGCACAATATTCTGAAAGAAATCACACACCTCCAGGTAGTAGTAACATAAACAAGACAATGTACAAATGTCACAGTATAATAATCACATATCAAATAGCGTATAGACCACTACAGGGTACAGGTGATTATTCTCTAAATATAGGCCAAATATGAGGTGCACTTCAAAACATATAAACGCGACTCAACGTTCGAGTAAGTTAACATTCACAACAATTTAAAATGTACAAATATAACCAATGGTAAGTACAACCAAAAATAGATTAAAAGAGCAATATAATGCAGCGAGGAAATCTACGAAGGTGAAACAGGAGTATTATACACAACATTTCAATAGTGTTAAAAACAATGGAAAACCATACACAAGGTTTCTTTCGTTAAGCTCTCAAGCCAACTCGCAAAGTTTACGTATAGCCACTGCACTGGTTCAAAGTCGCTAGCTGCAATTGAGGCCAAGGTCTTCCGCTGCACCTGGAACTGCGAACTTCACATCAATAGCATAGGGGTTAATTGAGGCTCTTAACTTGCAGCTCAAATTTGGGCCCCGTACAAATGAATTCAAACAGTTCGCAACCAAAAAAGAACTGCCAAGAATTGGAGTGAGAGGAAACTCTCTCGTAAAACCACCAGAGCTGCATCAAACTGCTACATCAACGAGGGCTAATCCCATCAAAACTACACCAACATATCCGCAGAAATCTGGGCGATCCCAAAATAAGCTTAACTGCTTGGAAATATCGCACACAAGGGAAAGAAAGCGGAACGGGACGCTCCGCTATATTTATGGTTCCACGAACCGATAAGGATGTGAGCGCACGAAGTTCAGATGTTGCGCCATAGACCGCGCAATTAACTAGACCGTGCTCAAAGACTTGTTCTAACCGTAACAAAAGATATAGGTACTATTGAACAAACTACAAAAATAAATGAATAGTGGTGAGAAATTAAGGGAGCATTTAATGGTGATGAAAAAGCTATACTAAAATCGGAAAATTTAAATAGAAAAGAATGGTTTGCAGGACAGTGCTTAGAAGCATTACTTGAAAGCTGATTTAAGACACATTTATAAAAGTTAAACAAGAATTAAAAATATAATATACATACTAAAAAACGTTATTGAGCAATAAAAAAATAACAAAAACTATTTAATTAATGATTCAACACAACTGAATGTTGCCCAATCACAAGGCGGGATTTCGCTCGAATTTCCTGTTTTTTTCCAAACCTTGATGTACAAATAATAACGTAATGCCTAACTTAACTATCGTGTTTTAATTTAACTTTGCTCAAATTAAGATAAACTTCAGTATGACCATAGCTTGCTCAAAGTGAGATCTTTCTTAAACGCAGTCAAGTTAATTTGAGTAGATTTGAATTATAGATGATATATTTATTTCTGTCCAAGGGCTACCCTAAATGAGCCTTTTAAAACGCACGATAAAATAAAACTAAAACCACAAAACAAAAAAAGAGACTGCGCTATAGTACACTACGCTACACTAATAGTACTATCGTACATAGAGAATAGAAGAGCTATACAAAGCAACTAAATAAGAAACTTTTATTGAAAAGTCGCAACAAAGAAGAACAGGTGTAACAGGAAGGCATTGTACTATAAAAATTGGGAAGAAAAGGCCTTAAGATGGGATGAAAAAAGGAAAATAATACGGGGAATAAAGAATAATAAAGTCCAGAGGAGGATAAGATGTATCCAGAAGTAATTAAATGTGGTGAGAAAGAATGCAACCTGGAATATACGCTTCTATAAAACAGAAATGTCTTGGAAAACTTTTTCCTCCTAGAAATAATAAATTGGAAAGGAGAAACCAGCAATTGGGTGAAGTGAGGAATATTGTACAGAAAGCCATGGATATCGATGCCGATTTTTGCGGAAATCTCGATGCTGGTCAATGTCCAAATCTTCAACTTAGGGGATTGGGTAATATATTATTGGAGGGTTCCTCTATCGTAAATAAATGAATAAATGTATTCTTTCTTTTTTCTTTTATAATCTTCAAAAAAGAAATAAAGAAATAGAGCGTAGTACTATTATATAAAGGGTGAGTCATAATTCGCTCCCCAGAGGCTGCACACATGTTCTACTTCATATCTGCGTTAATATAATGATTATCATCATTAGTGCCCATTTATAGAAATAATAGAATTTAATATTAATAAAAAGCGAAATCGGTTTCATCTGTTACATCGTTTCAGTATAGTCAATGTTATAAAATTGCAATTTAAAATTTTAACTTCTAACGGATTTTAGAGAATTTTCTATCTTTTTAAAATTCACTTTAGAGATATCAGTTTAGACATTTTGATTGGAAACTAGAGGGGTAAAACACACCCCAACATATTGAATAAAGAAACTTTCTATGCAATAAAAAACAGATTGTTTATTTAAATTTCTCTACATCTAAAGGAGTAAGCGGGGGGTATTGGGACCATCAGCTACTAAACACTTAAGACAATAAGTTCTTATTACAGTAATTACGACAAGAAACTACCAGACTTATCTGGAATGACGCATACAAAGAAGTTTGAATATTCATGGCAAAAAAGTCTCTACCTTGTGATTTATGATACGATACGATACACAAACAACAAAACTGACGCAGTTCGTTTTTCATTCCCTACAAAAATACTTTCAAAACAAACCTAATGGAAATGTTATCAGAATATCCGTACATTTAATCAATGTTCGAACGATACAAACAGGTCAGTCACTTCGAGCGGTTTTGTGACGTCACGCAGTCCATTTAACTAATGCATAAGTACACAGCTGAAGTATTAGGCAATAGACGAGGGCAATAATATGTTTGAGAAAGTAGCTCAAAATGAAATTCCACGTCTATCGAAAAGATATGTTTTATATGAATGTTACATAAATTATTGATTTGCTTATTTAGTTTTCAGTAATTACATGAGATTCTAGTTTACTGCATTGATTTTAGATATTGATATGTCAAATTTGCAGACGTTTTTGTTCTTTCTGTATAAACGATACAGGCATTTTTATTAGAGCGAGGTGATATACCCTGACATATTAATTAATTTAGCTATATGGTAATTATACAAATAGAATGGAACCACCGTCTAGCAATTCTTATACATTTTAAAGGACGATTGGGCACAACACCTGAGCAAAAGATCTGTAGAAACATATGCCATTTTAATTGCATATTTACAAGAACGATTTAAAGTTACGACGCTCTTACACAATTAATCATTAGAGCGTTGAAAACAGTTAACGGTAATCGATTCTAACCTTCACCTTCATTTACTTTTAGAATGGTTGACTAATCTATGCTCCTTTACCTCGGATGCACGCATGACAACGTCGAATTGAAGATCAATAATCACTGAATAAAATAACATTGGATCATGTCGATTATCGTTTGTTTCTTCAAATTGCTAGACTTACCAACGTATCTGAACTTTTCATTCAACCACGCTAGTAACTGAGTTGTGTCATAGAGCTTCGTCTTGTTGAAAAAGCATTAGTTATATGCTGAGCGGCATATCTACTATATGCCATACAAATTATTTTGAAGAAAGTGCTTTTAAACAGCTCCATTAATACAGTTATTGTTGTTCAAGGAAGGAATATGCACTTTCTCTGTCTTTCTCTATGCAGTGAGAGAAACGATTGAAGGGCTATTTGTAAGCTATGAGCTAAAAAACGTCTATTGCTACACCTATAGGGCGCATAGGGTGTTCCTATGTATATAACAATAATATATGTTGAACTCAAAATATTGTAACACTAAGTACTTTATTTTCTATAAGCTAGTGATTTTCAATTGCTCTATTTTATGCTTCAAGAATGTTTGCCTAGATGGTATCACGGTTGTTCTTATTTGCTTATTTGTTTTAGTTTTTTGCATATTTCATTTTCGACAATTCTTTGTCTTGTTGCATGCACTGATCATGTCGGTGAAAAAGTTTTACTTTTGTATGATTCAATCCCGATTTAAATAGCTAACCAGGATTGATGTAGAATGTGTAATAGTAAATCATCTAAACATTGCAAGAAGGTTGTTGCTGATGTCGTGTTTGACTAGTACTCGCTGTTAGTTGTAAGAATTCAAAATGTGGTCCTTTGTAAATTTCGCGTTATTAATCAAGATAATTTTAATTCAGACTGAGGATTAATTCACTGGCGAATAAATCATTCACTCAATACAATTTAAGATTCTAATTCAATGTCTAAAAGACACTGTACAAGTTGGAAAAACTCTTCATATCTTTGCGTGGGACGCTTGGTGAATTCTCTTCAACTATGTTTAAAATGTGTGACTATAAATCAAGAGTTTGAACGCTTCCATGAGTTCTTAAATCTAGAAAGACAACAGTGGATGGTGGATGGTGGATGGTGGGTGGAAAAAGAGGTTGGTTTGTCAGGTGATTTGACAAAATGGTTTCTGGTAAAGGATCTGAGCTCTAGTGGTGGTCGCATTGGCATTCTCAAACATAAAATGAAAAATTTAATTAAATATCTTAAGATGGCTGTATATCGAAAAGGAAGCGCTGGAGAACATATATTTACAGACACCCCCTAGGGAGATAATATTAGTATTATTTCTCTATATTTCTCCTTAGAGAGGTAACATGAATATTATCTTTCTAGGGCGATGATGATGATATTCGTAACCTAAACACAATTCTACTACATATTGCACTATAATTTCGATTTACTCTAATGATTTATTTATGAAAATGCTCGCCTCTTGTCTTTCTGATCCCGGCCACGCAAAAATAGTATACAGGGTGTAGAAATGCTTTACGCACCATAGGGATTTCAATGGTAATTTTTTCATATGAAAATATTTGCTTCCCTAATTATTTTAGAGCAAACTTGTAAATAGGTTTTTTGTAGAGAAAAAATTCTGCATCCATTTGTGACAGCATTTGTCATTTTACATTTCGGAAAACCGAAAATTTAAAGAAATAAAATTGCCATTTTTAGACAAATCAGTGATGCCTTGAAATTATTGAAGCATCTCAAAGCATCAACAAATTAGTTTGCTGTTTATTAGTTTGCATCTATCAAATGTAGCTGGCACTTATTGCACCTGATCTGCTTCCAGCATACCAACACTTCCCAATTTGCACTGATTTTTGAAAAAATTATAATTCTAGTTTATTTCATTATTAGTTTTTCTGACATAAAATGAGAAAAATAATGGCATAAATGGATGCAGAATTGTTTGCTCTACAAAAAACCTATTTACAAGTTTGCTCTAAAATAATTAGGGAAGCAAATATTGTTATATGAACAAATTACCACTGAAATCCCTATGGTGGGTAAAGCATTTCTACACCCTGTATACAAGACAGGAGAAAATGCCATCTTTCCCACGGTGTATTTGTAGCCTTCGGGATTCACACTTGGGCTTACAACTTACACCTTGGGAAAAAGCTCGCTTCTTTTTTTTTTTGGTGTATCATTTTGCATTTTCACTTTTGAGGTTGACACTTTATACATACTAAATAATGTCAAAAGTTAACGTTTGTGAAATTTTAACAAAAGTTGTCATATCGAAGGCATACTGACCGTATCGAACGCATAAAGACATTTCATTATAAGATTCTTTAGTAGTGACTAGGCTGATATTGTAGTTATTATGCCAACAAATATATTTTTTAAATCTATCAGAATTCATATCATACCGTTTAATTAATTCAATACTTGTGTTATTTAGTTTGTTGTGATTTTGCAACAAGTCTTGTATGTAAAACGTGTGTAAATACTATTTTCAGAAACAGGACCGGCGTCACACTTTTAGCCCAAGTGGGTAGTAAGGGGGGGGGGGGGAGTTCCAAGTGATTTTTTACAAGACACTCATATGAAGGGATGAGAGATACAGGGTTACGATCAAAAATTGATAAAACTATATTTTGAAATGTCAAAAAAGTTCAAATTATTTGCTTTCGTTTAAAGATACAAATAAATCATTTTCGTAGGGCGAAAGAAGACGTCCGTTATCTATTATGAACAGTAAATTTATCCATTAAAGTTTCTAAATCAAGCACATCAACTGAATCCGGGTATGAATGCAAAATAGCAACGTGGTTTAGCCGATTCTGTGCCATAGTCGATCTTAAATAATTTTTTATTCGTAATGTTCATTTTCCATGAGAAACTTTACCATAGTGTTCAAATCTGTTGCTTCTTCCCCTTCACGATTCATGATACTCCTTAAAAAATCTCTATCATTTGTTAGTCACGTTTTTTCAAAATCTCCTCTATAGAATTCCACGATTTCGTCTGCATCTTTCGTTTTACCAGTTGCAAAATTTTCTAAAGACTTGAAAAATATTTTCATCACACTGCCCCGGGGCGGCACAAAGCGTAAGAGAGATCTCTATGACTACCTCTGGCTGTAGTTCCAAATAGGGCCCACACTCAATTTCAAATTTTATGTTTTGTTCGAAAGTTTTCAGTTTTCACGGATATTCTCGAGTGGGCAGTACTACCCATACTACCCACGTTAACCGCCGGCCCTGTTCATAAATCTACTACGCATCGTCTTGAAACATTCGAACTCAAGCTATAAAACTAATTTTTACACACTAAATACATAAATAACGATTAGTTCGTTCAACACAAAATATGAGTTTGACGAAAAACTAAGATGTAAGTTGTTAAATAAATCAGGCTTTCTAATACATATTCTTATACAGAGTGTGTTTAGTTGATCGTACTAAAAGCACACTACGATATTCTACGTCTAAAGCTAAACAAACACTTAAAACTCATTTTGCATTTTACGAATCATTTTTCAAAATATAATCAATTTAATATTCGTAAAATTGGGAACATTGCAGATAATGCAGATGCAATGAATAGATTAGTACATGATGTTCATATGAGCTAGCATGATAGATAAATGATTCTTTGCATACCTAGGCTCCGAAATGACTGTTTGGAGTACCAAGAAATGTTTGCCATGTGGGACGTAGTCCAGTCCGCTAAATTATTCTGAGGAAATTTCGCGAAAGTGACATACACAACATTTTTGTGAAACCGCAATGCATATTATAATCAGAAACACATTATTAATTTTTTGTGCAGCTGTGCTGATAGGTTTGCGACCGCGAAAAGTAACGCCGCGAAAAGGTACTTGCATAATTATGTTCACAAAAATCAACTTTTCAGCATGGTTGCACAAAAATAACATTGTCGGCAACAGTACGCGGCGTTGTTGCCACTCATTTTTCTGTTGATAATCGAAAAAAGAAGTTCAATAAAGAGAACCAATTGGTTAAATGATATAAAACAAGTAGTACTTTAATTTGATTATCTATGCTACTCGGGCAAATGTTCTTCTGTAAATTTTTGCTATGCTGTTGTTAAGAATGTAATAACAACAAGTGTTAATTCTCAGCTTTGAATGGCTTTTACCAGAAAAATACAACAGATAGAAATAAAATGCTTTTTAGGTTTTCGTTTTTGTTTTGGGCTTAGAATATCATAGTGCATATTTAATACAAACTGTAAAATCAAATTCTTGTCCTTCAAAAACTTGTAATATAACCACTCCTGTTAGGACTGTGTAACTTGGAAGGGACGGATGTAAAACAAAAAGTTATACACAAAAGTTATATGTTTCAACTTCTCCTATGGCACCCTTAAATTTGCTACTATGTTTTTGAAACGCCTTTTCAAGGCATGTAGTAAATTTACAGTCAAATTCATATTTTAACGTTTAACCAACAAATCGAGTAAAACCCGCTCCCAGAAACGAGCGCTAAATTTCAATAGGATATTGCTCAATTTAGCTGAAATTAAACAATTGTTTTCACTACCTTCCTTGCAAGTGATCCTTATACTGCCTGATTTGAGGGATGTAAGAAACATTTACAAAAATTGTTACAGTTTCCATGACAATGTACTTACTTCCCTAGAGAAGTGAATTACGTACATCCCGCATTTACTATAACTCACGAAATGCCATGTTTGCTTGGTTAACATGAAGAAAACCATTATCGCTCGTACTATTATTCATTTTTAATCAGTATATAAGCACAAAGCTTACAAAACAGCATTGGTAATCGTATTCACGCATTTTTTACAGTGCGAGACTACTATAAGCTAGAAAATGAAATAATCGCAATTCGCAATCACATTGTAATGTGTCTATTTCATGACATGTCAACAGCTGGGAACTAGATGATTGCTGAAACTAGCGGGGAAATTATTACATACCCCGAAAAATATTACATACCTGAGGACTGGGTTGTTTTCATGGTAACAAAAATATTTGCTACATCAAGATATCTGTTATTCAGAATTCAATAATTGTAGTTATTTTTAAAATTAGATGATTGCGAATAAAATAATATGCATGCCATGGTGAAAAGTTTCTTTCCTGTCTCGAGATAAAGTTAACCTGGACGCTGCGCGTCTCGGTTAACTACTCAATCTCTCGACAGGAATGAAACACTTGCTATTTTACAGTAGGGAAATATTGGTAGTGAAAAAATTATGTACTTTACACAGGATGTAGGAAGATTTACACTCCTCGCACCTTGCTGCCCTCGTTTACTGCGTTCACTCAAGCATCAAACGTTCCTCGGTAGTGTAAATCTTACCTACATCCCTTGTAAAGTAATATACTATAGTATGATCAACAATTAATCTCATCTAGTAT